>JAIPRL010005161.1:0-32500 GCA_025469235.1 Pemphigus obesinymphae
AGTGCGACATAAGCATATACAGGCGTGCGTATATGCACACATGTGCATATAAATAGACTATACAGTATATAGATATTATATACTAAATAACATAGGTATATATATATACAGGCCAAATATACAACAATACTACGCGAGAGAACGTCGAATGATAACGGAAATTGGCGAGTTGGATCGCATTTTTTCTTCTAGGCGTCGAAAGATCGGAGAAAATGTGAAAAGACAGAGAAACAAAATGCTTAGAAATCTCAAAATAACCGGAGAATAGTTTGAAAACAGTAACGGTAAAGGAATAGACGTTGAGCGGTGACGAAAACGGGCCGAGGAATTAAATAATAAATAGTATTGTTTTTTTTCATGGAAAAAATGGTTTTGGAATTAGTATTTTATGATATATGACGAGAAGCTTAGCTTTTCGTTAGGGGCATGCCCTCAAACACCTAGAAGAGCTTGGGAAGCATTGTCTGCCTTCGGCAACCAATTGTATAAAGCACCTCAGAAGCAAGGACATCAGAAGCGTTACTAGCTTACAGTGGGCAATTTATCAATTTATTCCGGTTTGAAAACTAGGACACGGGAAGCGTTACCCACTTTCAGCGAACAATTTCTCTAGAATTGGAAGCAAGGACACTGGAATGGTTTTAAATATACAGACAATTTAAAGGTATTTAGATTTTGCCGATACTACCTTAATGATGATATCACTAAAACCGACCGTTTGATTAAATTAATTGTTTTAAAGACATGTATGTCGTGTGTGCAGTGTCTAACATTTACATCAAAACGAAATATGCAAGGTATAAGTACCTATATGTACCTACATTGGAAAACTCATTAATATATTAAATAAAGTTTAGAAAGACTTGGAGATATAAAAAAAACGAAATAAAAAAATTTATATGAGACATAATCATCAAGTTTTAATGAAGTAAAAATATTTTACTTCATTTACACATTTGGAACTTTATTGTTTTTCTAAGTGATTACATCTTTGGATCCCAATTGTGAAGTGCCTCGGAAGCAATACCCGCTTACATTGGGCACTTTAATTTGATTTTAAAGCGAGGATAATGGAAGTGTTGCCCGCATACTATACAATTTTTTGAGTCGATTATATTACCTACATCGTAACTCATATATTTTTATAATTATTGTTGGAATTAACAAACAAATAAAATATGTTAATAAATAAAATAAAACGGAAGTAGGTACCTACAACTTTTTAAAATAATATTAAATAACAGAATACAATATTACCATATTTACTGTACTAAAAATAATGACAATAAAATTAAATACATATATTACTTTTTATAACAATATATAATAATAATAAATATTATTATTATTATTTATATTAATTTTTTATTATTAATAATAAAAAAATATTCTGAGTGAAATTCAGTGTAAGTGTGCAGGATTATTTGCCGATTTACAATTTTCCAACATTTGTGGAAGGCAGTTTTCCTTTAAAATTGTATATATAATATAGTAATAGGTATACTTGCATAAAAATAATCGAATCGAATATCAAAATGTAAAAATTGTAATAGATTTATAAGTCCAGACGCATGCGCACTAAACAACCAGATAGAAAATGTTTACACAGTTGGTTTTACCATTGATTATATATTATATATAATAATATAATCGATGGTTTTACTCACGAATTAAGATACTATTTTAATTCGTGGTTTTACTTAGTTCATTAGTTGGTATCCTTATTCTACAGGTCCGTATACACAATATGCAATATCTACACGAGCGCACGTATTCGCATATACGTGGTAGATAATTATTTATCTATTTATGGTGGCGCACATAAACCATAATATCTGATAACAACCGTTTGATTATTTAAATTTTTAAAGACGTGTGTGACGTGTGTGCAATTTGCATTGTATAGATCTAATTGTATCAATCAACATTTAAATAGATATAATATGAATATTTCATGTAGTGTACGCATGAATTAAGTTTATTAATTATTAAATTATTTTTAGTATTGTTAAATTAAAAAATAATCTTAATTTATGAGTTTACATAATGCATGAGAAATCGTGTCTATAAATGAACGCCGTTTTCATTACGTGGTCTTCAAAATCATAGAATCAAAACATAGGTAAGTTTTAAGTACATACTCTATCGTGTTGAATAAAGTTTTTAGTATAATATATGATAACAAAATAACAATGCATTTTCCATACTAAATGAGACAGGTAAATAATTATATTTATCACGTATATGTTTATTGAGGCTCTAAAATATATCTCCAGTTCATAGGCATAACATAATAATTATAATTCGAAAAACATTAATTTCCAAGTAGGTACCTACCTACCTACTGATATCTGATAAAATAGTGTTTTTTTTTTTTTTTTGGTGTATTTCATTAAATGTGTAGGTATTCAATTAACTAAATTTCGAAAATAGGTATATATTTAATCGTCATTCCAATATATTATAATGTAGTATTGCAATATTTTTTTTTAAATAAAGGTATGATAACTATATCAACGATAAAGTCCATCAACTTATATTTTATCGTAATTCACTATAGATAGGTAGGTATATATTTTCACATTATATGAAATATTACAGGTACCTATAACATTAAAATTCCACTAGGTATTTTCATAAGTTGCATGCTGTATGGTATTAAAATCGTGTGGTCATATATTATTATGCCTGAAATTTTGTGTTTACCATATAATTACTGTAATGATATTAGTATATTAAATAGGATTTTAGTATTAATTTAAAAATGTTTTTGCAGTTTATTATCCACAAAATTTACTGTTGCAAGTAACAGTGTATATACTTTTGTCATTTATGCCATAACAACATTGTGTCAAAGAACAACAATATTGACAGTCTATATAGTGATAATAATGAAACTGCATGAAGTGCATGAAGTGTATAAGGGTATTTTTCAGATATTTTCATTTAGTTGTGTATTTAATAAATACCCAATTCTACTTCGATTTTTTCTAATGTAACAATTACTTTTATTATAATATTTCACTCGATATTTCAGTTGTTGGTTATAATTAAGCTATTGCTATTGGTGATATGGGTGTGTAGGTCTTTTACGCCAAAGAATTGGTGGTGCAGCTTGTAAAAATTTAAAATTTAAAATTAATAAAAAAGCAAAACAAAATGAAATTATCAAAAAAAAAAAATTAAATTGAGCCATGTTCAAAATTAAGTCTTTGTATTATCTATTACCTATTATGTATTACCTGCCACCCTCCTTTCGAATTTTTTTTTAATCAATTATATATTATATACTTATATATATATATTATACTATGTACTTATTACATTATTAATAATGTAATAACTAATATAATATTAGTTATTATCTACACATAGTTATTGGTGTTGTTACGTATCTACCTACCTATGATATAAGTACCTATATAATTTGCGAGGACCAAAAGGAAGATGTCCAACTTCTCTACTTATCTTGTACTTACCCGATGAAGTGATTTATTATCAATTTAATAACTGCTATTTTATAATACATCTAGTATAAAATAATACTGTACCTCACCTACATAAACTACAAATTATATTAAACAAGAAATTTAAAAAACTGACTTAATAATTTAAACAGCTTTCATAAATATATTTTTTAAATACAATTAATATATTTAAATTAATTACATAATTAATTGAAAATAGTAATATATTGAAAACAGTGTTATGAAAAACACTTGTAAAAAACCAACAGTTTATAAATAATATATAAATAGGTTAAAACCTACTTAAGATCTAGTAGATATATCAGGTGACAGATTTAATAATTTGGCCTTATTGAGGTATAAATATTGAGGCAGAACTTGCTGAAAAAGTAGATTACAAAAGTATTCATACATTTGCTGCCCGATAGGCAAGAAGAAAACATTTTAGATAAATTAAATTATTATTATATTATTTTTTTATAGCTTAATGTACCTATATCTATATTTTAAATATAAATATATTTTTTTATGTTATACCATACAATTAATAATTATTATAATTTAATATTTTTATTGTTATTTAGAATATGTATATATTATATTTAAAAAAAGATAATGTTGACAATTTTGTATACAAATTTAAAAATAATTAAATAAAAATGCATCATTGTAAAACTAATAGCTTCCCCGCTTCACTTAGAATCTAAAATGTAATATAATATGGTGGTATACTTTTAAATATATTAATACAACTAATTTAGAAATAGGTAATATTTATTGATGTTAGTAAAATTCAATGATAATGATAATAATACACCTATATGTCTAAATACTTTATTATTCCCCACAGTTTGATTTTACTGTAATAAGAAAAATATTAAGTACTTATTTAATTAACATAATGATTGACATATGATAACATCTAGTTAAACATTTACCTATAGACAGAATGAAATCTTAATATTATTTTCAAGAGGAAGTTTAGAAAAAATATTTGTATTTTGTCTTTTTAATAAATTGATAAAAAGAAAATTATACGATTTTGGCATATTATTTTGTGGGGTTTTTTTTAGATACGTAGGGCGTTGAGTGAAATACGTGTTACAATGTACAGTACATATCTAGGTATCTGGCTTATAAGCTATGGCTATATAATTAATTTATTGGTAACAGATGGTAAATCGTCGTACCGTGGTAGTGTATTATTGGTAGGTAGGTACATTTTTTTTAAAAATATTTGACATTTTATTTTTAATAATTAATTACAGTTTTCTTTTGATAAATACCTTTTACCTAGGGTTGCTAACTTTTTATTTGAGAAATACCGGCCCAACTGCCCAAGGGTAACAATAAAAATAGTTCATAAATTGTTTATGAATTTAAACTAGGTATATATAAATGTATGTATTATTACAATAGGTATACAATAAATAATAATTCATTTTTAAATGTAGCAAATTCCTTTATTGTTTATAGCTATTTTTTGTTGCGCTCAATACAAGTTTTTTTACATTTTTAATTTCGTCAAACAAGTAATAACTCGACATGATTCCTCTCGTCGGTTCATAAACTAAAATTCATATATTATGACCGAAGTCATGTTACAGAAACATATTATAATTCACCACGACATCGAAAATATATACTGGTACAATTTTTATTTTATAATAAAATCATTATGGCAATAAGATTTCTAGATTGATAACCAATTTGATGTTTGATCCCAAAATCAGTAAAATATTTTTTTGTCGATTTCGCGATCAGATCAAAATATTCGAAATTGGGGTTTTTTTTTACAGGCCGCGGCAATCCGCTCTTTTAAGTATGGAAGTCAAAATATATAGGTATGCTGGTTTGCAACCCTTAACTAACCTTTACCATCTTCTAAAATTTTGTTTTGAAACCTGAGTATTTCTATGTTTTAAAAAAACGATATGCCCAGTACAAAAAAATTGTTAATGATTAATTTTCGAGTTATTTGCAAAAATCTATGCTAAATTGGTACTTTCGTCAATAGTTGGTGTACGTCACCAATCATTAAAAATTGAAAATGTTAAAATTTCGACGAAATATCGACACATCGTCGCGGCGTATCAGGCATCAGCCGTTAGGTATCCCCGCCGTCGGCGAACCACGGTCTATGATAAGAACTCGACGCCGCGAGAGACGTGTGCGTCGTCCCGTTATCAAACTATCGCATGGTGGCGTGCCGTGGTTACACGAATACACACGGCGACGTCGACTGTTGATGTACGCACGCACTCGAGCAGCTATATACGCACACTCGCCTGTGAGTCCCGAGACGGCCGAGACGGCTGCGCGTTAATCGTGTTCTGCCACACGTTTCGAACAGCGACACGACGTTTACCGAACGATACGTGTTCGTTTTTCGCAGCCCGCCGGCCAAAATTTTATTTTCCGGACATAATTTCTCGCCCGGATCGCCGACGTGCTCGCGCGTTGCCGATAATATCGCGTCGGACCAACAAACGTCGACGTCAACGACCATATATAGGCCAACCAACCGCAAGACATCATGATTGGTAAATATATACGCTGACGTATTGGTTTTTTTTTTCATCGGAATTTTTCAACTAGGATTTTCCAAGCGTTTTTCTTGTTCTCAGGATTTTGCCGTAAGTTTTTTGAAGTTCAATACATCGTGTGGACAATACTTTTGCCACAATATGGTGATGTGTGGCATATGGTACCTATCTACCGTAAACCTAGTGATTTCGGTTTAAGTCGGTCGTTTGATTTATCATTTAAGTACACGTGGACTTACAAACGATTTAGAGTTTTTTTTTTTTTTGAGGGGGAATTGCGATATTTAATTGTTATGTTGTCGTTACAAGTAACAATGTACATTAAGCACTTTGTGAACGACTGCGGACTGACTGTATTAATATTATCATATTAAAAAACATGGGTACATTTAAGTACCCATCTGTATTTGTTTTATACATAGCTAGGTACATACAGTGCCCAGAAATTTGATTATGACCTACTTAAATTTATCGTTATCAATACAAATATATAGTTTTTTATTTTGGTCAAATTAGGTAGGTAATGCCAGCTTTTAATATCGTTATCAACCTGTATGTGTTCCAAAACTTCAAGGCTATTATTTTTTAAAAACTTTGAAATCTGACATAGATATACAAGACGTGTTGAACAAGGTGATTTATACAAATACCTACCTAAATAGGTTAGGTTAAGTAACCTATAGTTTTAATAATTTATGTCATAAAAATGGTCTGTAGTATAGGAAATTCCCACATTTTCCACTTACATTTTTGAAGATATTCCTTAGTGCCGTTTTATCCAATGTGAAGTTGGATTTTCGTGGAAATGCACAGTTTCTTTTGTGAATTTTTCTGGTTTTTTTTTTTATCCTTAATTGCCTTTCTCTGTCTCTTAAGAATTTGGAATAGGTGGTCAAGTTGATTGATGTGTCTTTTGTTATAAATTCTGAATAAACTACCTATGCCTTAATTGACAAATGGTAAATTAGGTGAACATCAACTTTCTTAGTAAGTTGTAAATATGTAAATAACTTTCACTTCTTTTGCTCACTGGAAAAATTATCTATTTCTACTTACTCAAATTTCTTTTTGATTTATGTTAAAAATGTTAAACCCATTGTCTCATCTTGAGTCACTAATATCCAAAAATAAACTATTTCACAGGTAGGTGCCTAATTATGCTATAGTTTTTATAAGAGTTTTTAACAGTTTTTAATGATAATATGCCATACTCTGTTGATATACCTACCTACTTAAAGGAAAGTTTAAACATTTTCTTCACAAAATTTCATAAAAATGTTGGCTTCAAGTTTTTTGCGAAATGCAACTTTTTTTTGATTGTTACTCATAAAAATAATGATTCATTTTTATAAAAAAAATAACTACCTAGGTACCAATCTATATTTTTACTGGTGATGAATGATAATTATCCAGCAGTAAAAAAAAGTGTAAATTTTATAGGTAATTGTTATTTATTTTCAGGTTCAAAAATGTTTGCTTTAATTGCAATTATTGTGTTTGCAATTAATACACCATCTGTTTTGGGTTGGGATTCGGATCAAATGGAGGTTTTTGATCTTGTTGAAGAAATGAATAATATTAATTTTTATCAGTTTCTGGATGTACCTGAAGTAAGTATTATGATTTATAACTATATATTTTACATTTTATGTTATTTAAATGTATTCACACTGTTAGAGCTCTTAGCATGTAGTGTTTAGCTTTAGAAGTTAAATGATCTTAACTTTTTACCATGTTGTTCAATGTTTTATTTGTCTTGTATTTAATGGGTTAATATTGTCTCGCTATATGTTAAAAATTATACCCGCGCACATTAAGAGTGTACCTTGTTAAGTTGCCGGTTACCAGTTTCCATCCTGTTACCGCACATAAAACAACGTTTACATACAGAACACCAATATTTATTGATTATTGTCATATACATATACGGTATACTGTGTATTTGGGGGATTTTGTCTGCTGTCTGGGTACACTCATAATGTGCATGGAGTATAATGTGAATCAGCCTTTAGTTATTATAACTATTCTGATATCTACCTATTCGTTTTACAGATAATAATAATAATAATAATACATTTTTATTTACCTAATACTTGTTATAAAATTAATTTGTAAAAAAAAATATATATATACCTATAGTAATAATACCCAATAGTATTAACTGGTAAGAGTATTTTAAAACAATAATTAAATCTGTGATCTTTTTAATATTACCTATTTATAAAAATGTGTCAAATCTAAAATAAAATGATTATTGTAATGATTATACTCAGGAGTACAGAAAATGAGCACTGACTTGTCCTGTTTTTAGTGGGATTTTTCAGTAGAGATTACTAAATTTCTAGGTTTATAATAAAGTTGAGTTTATGTGCACTGCGGTAAGTAACCATCGCAGTCTGCATCCAAATCATTATGAGAACCCTCGGCTGTTTCAGTGGATATGCAGAACGAATCAAGGGGGTCAGCGCTTAATTTGGGCATAGGATTTGAATATATTTTTATTATACCTTTAGCTGTGTCTAGATGTGGATAGGTTTTCAATAATGCTGCTTGGATTTGGCATCGTGTTTAGTGAACAAATTTTAAGATGTTATTTTAATTTAATTAAATTTATTTCACTATTAGTTACCTATTACAACACATTCTCAAAAAATTATAAAAAGATCCCCAAATTTCAAATTTTAAATCATCGTCTAATACATTTATCATTTGTAGCATAAACAACTTTTCTATTTTTACTCTTGGACAAATCTACTATTTTTTTTTACTTTTGCTAGTCTTTATGATTTATACAATACGCTCATAAAATAAGTGTACAGTTAAGCGTGGAAACAAATACCATCCTTCTCATTCTAATTCATTTTTACTGATTAATGATTTGTATGAATTATATTTGTGTTGCGTGTCTCATGGACAGCTACTTGCATATATATATATATATATCTGTCCACAGCCACATAGCAAAATATGCCACAATCTGGACACATCTTTACCTGTTAAATGATATTTTAAACAAATAATAATTATTTTTAAATGTAAAAATAATTCACTTTGTAGGTACCTACCTATAATTGAATAGCAATAAATTATTGTCTTAATAAATTTGGAAATTATATTATAAATAATATTCACAATATATAAAAAAAAAAAACAAATATTTAAGTTTAAGTTTAATATTTTAATGATTGATTTAGTTTATGTAATTGAAATTCCTTTTTATTTTTAGGATGCTAATTCATCAGCAATAAGACATGCATTTAGGAGAATGTCATTGGTATTACATCCTGATAAAAATGATGCTCCAGATGCTGAAGCAAGATTTAGAGAATTAGCTTCCATTCATGATGTGTTACGAGATCCAGTAAAACGTGGACATTATGACAAAGTTTTAAGCGAAGGCTTACCGGATTGGCACCATGCTGTATATTATTATAGACGAGTCAGAAGAATGGGTTTTTTAGAGATGATTGTGATTCTCTTTTCTATAATAAGTGTTGGACAATATCTGGTTGCTTGGGGATCATATATAGAAAATAAATTCACTGTAGTATGTAAACATTATTTTAAATTATATTAGAATATTATTATAATTATTGTAATATTATTATTACATATAAGTTATGAAATTAGATAAATATTTAAATTTGATAATTTCTTAATTAAAAATTTGGTACTTATCGGTTATTGCGACTACCATATTATGCTGTGGACTGTGTTAGTATCTCCATACATATTTAATTGTTTTTGACACCATTTTAAAGAAGTCTGTTCCTCTGCTCAACAAATTATAAAACATGATGCACATACAAATAAAATGTGATTAACCAACAAACCAATTCTCAACTCGCATATTTACTTTTTTTTTTTGTTAATGACGCATTTTCAAAATATTTGTTTTCTGAAATACAATTTTGCTTTGTCACCAGACCCACACATTTGTCTCTTGAGTAAAATACCGTGTTCTAGGAAGAAAGTCAGTACCAATTTCGGTAGATGGTAAATTCCAGATTTGCATGATATATGATAGTATATGTTGTTTACTAGATTATAAATTGTGATATTATAATGTCTAACGCATAAACACAAAATGTACTATGGCATAATCAGGTAGTTGTTTCGATTCCGAATTGTGATAACCCGAAAATTATAGGTAGTCGTGATAACCGGTAAGTACCTGCCAAAATTTTTTTTATATCTTGTTTTAGAAAAATCTTAGAATTTTTATTATTAGAATAATTTACATATAAATTCATCATATATCAGAATTAATATTTGCTACAGTTAAAACTTCTAGTTTTGTGAACATTAAATAAAAAAATGATATTATAAAATTCAAGTTTATTAAAATATTTTTGTTAAATGAGATGTAACATTTTTCATTATTGATGAAATATATTATTAATCAATTAATATAAGATTTTAAAAATATACTTAAGAAGCAATAGGTATGTATAATTTTGTAATAATTCTTTTACAGGATGAATTATTAAGCTCAAAAATAAAAAAACTTAGAAAACAAAAGAAATACCGAAGTGAGACAACAACATTACCACCTGAATTTGATGTTAATTTACCAAAACCCAGGTTTATTTATTTTTTTTATTAACTATTTATGGTTTTATTTGTTTTTTAATTCTTGGATATTTAAAAAATATTTAGTATAAAAAATACACTTCCATGTCAGATACCCTATTGGTTATGGATATTCATTTTGAAATCACCTGGGTTAACAACTGCAGCCATATCATTTTTGATCACAAAATTCAAAGAGAGAAAAAATAATCAAAAGTAAGTAATTTATTATACTAAAATAATATAAATTAAATTAATATAGTGAATTGAAGTATTAATTTTTCTTCTATGAATATATCTTGTTTGAAAATTTAATAAATATTTTATTAACATTTATAGAAATAAAATACATTTCTCTAGTAATTTTTTTTTTTTTTGTTTTAAATCATTACTTATTAGATAAAATATTTTGCTTTATACAATAACATGTATATCCTAGTTTAGTATCCATTTTAATAAGCATATTTTTAGGTTTAATAAACCTAACTTTAGGATTTCTGTAATTTTAACTGCTATATACATATTCAGTCATTTCTGTATGTTACCATATTCAGGCACTGTAATTGTCATGGTTCCTAGATTCGCTACTCATTTCTAAATAATATTAGTTTTATGTTTCTAAACAAAGTTTAGACACCTTATTTCCCGGTTGTATCCACCCTATCATTGATACTTTGTCATAGTTATAAGGGATATTGTTTATTTCACAATTTGCCTGTACATTTTGTTTTTATTATTATTAGGGAGATAGAAAATGGGAAATCTAAAATGCTCGAAATTTGTGTTTTTTTTTCTAATTTTTATCGTTATAATTTGTCTGTGGTTAGCATATCATACAACACTATAGAATGAACAGTCGGATTGTCTTTTTCAAAAAGATTTTTGGATTTTTCGAATTGCCCAAGTCTCTGATCCATATGTTACAATTGGTCTTATCAAGGTAGTATATAATTGCTTTTTTAATTCTCTTGACAAGGATCCAGCTCCTAACAGTTTCGCTAGACCGAAAAAGCATTTGTTTCCAGCCTGGATTCTCGCTTCTATCTCTTTTGTTGTTTAATTATTTTCTGTTAGAATCGTCCCCAGATATTTTAACTGATCTACTCTATCAAAATTATACTGATCTATTCTTAAGGAGAGACTTAATTTTGCGTTGTTCTGCCTTCTAACAAACATATATTTGGTTTTCTCCTCGTTGACGCGTAAATCTATTTTTGCTGATGACTTTTCTAGTCGCCTGAATAGTGACTTAAGTTCTTGTGATTCTGTTACCAGTACCAGGTGATCTGCGTATGCCAGCAGTCCTATAGTATGACCCTGTAAGTTTACTCCTTCATGCTGTCCCATATTCATTTCCCTTACAACTTTTTCCAATGCAACATTAAATAATATAGGTGATAAAGAGTCTCCTTGCCTTAGTCCTGTTCGTACTTGCATTTGTTCCGATTTTATATTTCCTACTCTTACTTTAACATACGTTTCCATAATACTTGACTTGATCAGATTTATAAATTTGTGTGGGAAGTGGAACTCTACCAAAGTACTAATTAGACTTTCTCGGTGTAGGCTATCATATGCTTTTTGGAAATCGACAAAAAGTATATGCATTTCCTTATTGAACTCCCATGTTTTTTGTAAAAGTTGTCTGACAATGATTAATTGATTAGTTGTCGATCTACCTGGCCTAAAACCGCCTTGATATTCTCCAATTACATTTTCAGATGTCTCCTTCATCCTTGATAGAATGCAGCTAGTAAATATTTTGTATGCTACATTTAAGAGTGCTATTTCCCGGTAACTGTTGCAGTCCTTTCTATCTCCCTTCTTATATATAGGACATATTATCACCGCTTTCCAGTCTTCAGGTATTTCTTCTGTTTCCCATAGTTGAGTGATGATTTTACATATTCTTTGAATTAGTTCCTCTCCATTCTTTATCAATTCTGCTACTATCTCGTCCTCTCCAGGTGATATCAGCAAATATCTATTATAAATAAATATCTACTTGGATAATAATAAATACCTAGTCGCGGTCTTCACAGCCACTGGTTTATTAGGAAAGTTCCTGGTATCCTGGTGAGCAAATCTGCCCCTAATAATAATTAATTATTAAGTTTTATATAATTTTTTATTTATTTTTATTAGAAATATAAATAATAATTCTAAAAATAATAGAGGAGCTACACACATTTTAGCTGTATTAAAATACGTTCACGCTCTATAATTACAACTTTTCTCTTACTAATTGCAGTCAAAATTTATACAAAATATAAAAGATGCAAGTATTTACTATGCTGTAGCATGTATTTTATTTTAAAATATGATTTTGAATCATGGATTTTAGGCTTTCAAATAAACATATTGAAAAAAAAATCCACGTCCAGCATAGTAAATATTTTCATCTTTCATACTTAGTATATATTTTGACCCTGCGATTATAAAGAGAAAAGTTGTTTGTAGTTATAAAGATGTTATTAATGTGATTTTTAACAAATATCATAATAACAACAATAAGAAATGTAATTACACATGACTAATTTTAAATTGCTTTTAAAATATAATTACATATTTTTAAATTGTTGGATTTTCATTTTTATAAACTATAAAAAATGCCTATACAGAACCCCTTAAAGAGCGGGTGTATGATATCTTCTTAATGTACTAATGATACTAATATTTAATGTTCATTAAACTAATCTAATTAAACTATCAATAAATATTATATCTTTATTAATTTTTATATTTTAGTAAAGTGGAGTTTGAAAAACCAGAATTAGTTGTTCGTGAGCGAGTTAGACGTCGTAAAGCACCTTATAAAATTCCAGAGATTAATGATTATACAAGCAGTAATGGTGTTGGCGATACACGTGAAAAAGTAACTGTAGAAAAAAATGAAACTCCTGCGATTGCTGGTGGATTATGGACTGATGAAGATTTATTAGAATTATCACAAATGGTAAATAAATTTCCACCCGGCACATCAGATAGATGGCAAAAAGTGGCCAAAGCAATGCAACGTCCTGTTCCTGAAGTTGCATATATGGCCAACAAAATGAAACAAATTGGATATAAGGTACCAAATCCAAATGAAACAGTTACCACTGAAGAACCAAAAAAGGTAAAAACAAAAGCAACGGTAAACCTTGAATCGAGTGATAGTTCATGGACACAAACTCAACAGAAAACGTTAGAAAATGCTCTTATCAAGTATCCAAAAGGTACTACTGAAAATCGATGGGAAAAAATTGCAAAATGTGTGCCAAATAAAACTAAGGTAAGTTTAAAAGCTAATAATAATAGTAATTACAGGATCATAATGAAATTGGCTATTCAGAGGTTGTCCATAGGGGTAGGTCAGTAGGTACTACACAACTACACATAACTTCAATTTCAACATCTTCACTTACTCACACTTTCCTCAAATCACTCGCTATTACACCTCCCTACCTCTTTTTCGATCTTTCTCTCCCCGTTCTATCTACATAAATTTCTTTTACTAACCTTACTGCTTCTATTTCTTCCCTCCTTAATACATGCTCGAGCTTCTATTTTCCCTCATTTTGTAAACACTTGACGTTACTAGTTACTATAGTTACTCCTATACTACCTCTTATATTATACATTTATTATTTTGTCCTTTCTAGTCATTCCACTTTTCCACCTTGACATTCACATCTCTGTTACACTCAATCTCTGATCTAACGTATCTACTGTCGCAACATTCTGTTACATACATTATTGCAGATCTCGCCACTGTCATGTAATATTCACCTTTTAACCTAATAGGAATTCCTTTGTCACACAAAATACCTGTCGCTTCTCTCTTCTTCATCCATCCACACATAATCCTATGTTTCATATCTATAAAATACACTACATTGCTCCCCCCATTTTGTAAAAAACAAATTATTTTAATTAATTTTATAATATTATATATAAATTATTATTAACTTTTTTTTTTTTAATAGTGTTTTAGTGATCCCCCATGAAATATGACTCTAATCTTATAGTCCTGTATCTCTCCTACCTTTTTAAATGTTTTATATGGGCCATCAAATCATTGTTGTAGATCACAGGTTATTAAGTTCTAACCTATTTTAATGTTTACCAAACTGTATTATTTTCAGACTATTTTTCAACGGACAATCTAATGTTGTTAGTGACTACAATTTGGAATTTCAGCAACTATTCCTTTAACAAAATTAGGTGGAATTGGATTTTATAAAAAATGAAAGTTTTAATGAACCATATTTCATTTTCCATAATGAGACAACAAATGTTTCTAAACTGCTATTTTCACAATTAAAATAATATACGCAAATTCATATTTAAAATATTTGTTATTATGTAGTTTTAATACAGCCATTAATAACCAACAAGATGCAAATACATTTCCAATCATTCCAATGCTGGATTTCATAATTTTTGTAATAGGGATAATATCGTTTTATAGATTGGTCCATTTTAATAAATATATCATTATAATCAATACAAATATGCATCAAATTTAGAGCATCTTGTACAATTGCATTAAAACTCATCAGATAGATGACAAGATATAATAGTTAAACTTCTTCTTTTCGTGTCGGTTTTCATATTCCTTTTCTTTCCCAATAAGCAGCAATTTATATCTTGTCTGAGATATCGGTTTTTGACATAAATTCTTTCTTTCTGCACTTAATCGGTAATAGTAGACATGTAAACAGATGATCTTCATCTTGCTCCTCGCCGCATTCGCATTTCCATCTGCCACTATTGAATGATGGTAGGAGCTTAGTATCATATATTAAACTCATATTGTTCCTTTCTGCCCATTCTTCGACATTTTCGCCATCCAAGTCTAGTTATATATCCAAGTCTAGTTTAACAAACATAGTGCTTCCTTATTTACTATCTGGTCTTTCTACCACTAGTCTCATTATTTTTGGTCTTCTGTGGTTTGTTTTTCGGTGTATCTCTTGTAGACACAGCATGTCACATTTCGATGTTTTACATAATTCCACTAGAATATTTTATTTTTCTGGTGTAAGATCTTTGATATTGATGGATATCATCGTTATGGTTGGCCCTGAAAAATGCCTTTTCAGTTGAAAACTGTGTTTGGTAGGATTGGTTAACGAGAGTCACATATATCAAATATATTTCACAGGTTTGCAAATCTTGCTGTTCCAGGGGCACCGCTTGGAGGTTTCTATCATGCCCTCAATAGTTAAAATATTTAAATTCATTAGTGGTTTGCGCTTTGATTTAATAACCTTAATAATATCAATGCCTTTGAGTTGCAATGTTTGGAGATTTTTACAATAATTGGTAATAGAATCCAAATTTGAATCTGAGAAACAATCCAACATCAAATCTAGTGATATAATTTGATTGCCCAATGTTGCGAAAAATTATTTTAATTTGATTTTGAAAATTTAAACTTTTTAAATGGAATAATATTATATGAAAATATATAGAATATTTTTTCATTATATGCAATATGAGAGGGGGTGATGTATTTTTTCAGAATATTTTTGGCCTTTTAAAACTTCCCTTCCTCCTTCTCAGCAAATGACAGACCCCCCCTATTTAATTACGTCAATATAAGTCCGACATTCCGTTATATAATAAAAAAATAATATATACAAAACCACATAAAATAAAGAACAAGGGTTTAGAACGGACTGCATATTCCAAACCTTATGTAGGTGTTTGTACAAATTTTTTATTTTTCTACAAAAATCGAGTTTTATGTATCTATATCATATCTACGGGTATGTCTATATGCAGGACATTGGATCAACACCTTATCATTTTGTTGTTATCACCCATACACTTAATTAGTAATTCTCTGTTCAAGTGAAAACTTGTATTCAAATTTGTTTTTTACCAATATTTTTGGGCAAATTAGTTAATGGTTTTCTATTGATTCCCCAAACCTTTTGTTGTCCCAGTTAATTCTACGAACAATGGTCGAATTCGCCCTATTCATTGTATGATGCATTTAGCTAATGAAACCCCTTTATTTTTAATTTTTAATTCTGCACGCATTTTAAATGCATATACTAGTTTAATATTTGTATAAATTGTATGTAAACCTATTATACCCATATCTATTTTTTCAATTCCTTTATATTTGTCACCACCTGTGTTGTGTATAAATAAATTAATAATTGTTTGTTTATAATAATTTAACTTGTTAACTAATAGCATTATGTATTGCCTTGATTTTTGTATAAAATTGCTTATTGGGGCTTACATAAATAAAATAAAATATGATATAGGTACTTATTTTTAAATTATTGGTTTATATTTAAAATATTTATATTTGTTATTATTTGTATAGCTTCCTTAACATTTAATTCTTGAATGTTAGTTACTTGTTTGTTTTTATAATTTTAATCCGGTTGGTATCAGGATTGTAAAGTACATGTTATTTGTTTTGTAACGTTTTAGTATTGTTTGATTAACCAATATTAAGTAAGCACCACTAGCACTTTTCCAACATTTACGCCTATCCATTTCAACCACATCATTTAATATTATAATTACAAAATGTGGTATAGTTAGTTCAACTATTGACCTCTAGGTAAGCACAGCTAGTTATACAAATATTGTGCCAAAAGCATGACCAAATCTGATTCTAAAGTATCCCAACTTCTAACTTATTCTTTACATATTTTGTGGTAGGTACATTAAAATCTCATATTAATTTTTTGCTCAGGGTCACATTAAATGAATTACAAAATAATCTATTATCACATATTATTACTGTATAAATAATGTATAATACTACCAAACCTAATATCCAGATGTGAATATAATCTCACCAGCCCAACTACCACTTTTTGATTTGCTGAGATGTTATCTTAATTACTATGAATTATGAGTTTTATTTAATGCTTTTTTGTTTGTTTGTTTTTTTTTTTTTTATAGGAGGATTGTATAGCTAGGTATAAAGAATTAAATGAACAAGTTCAGAAAAAAACGAATTCAAGTGATGAAATTGTTGAAAATATTGACAATGAATAGATTATCAATTTCTATATCTATATTTTTATTTTTTTATTCTCTTGAGTCTGATTTGGTTGTGATTATTTAAGTTCATATTGTAACTGACATTGTAACATCAATTTATATGTCAATCCATGTACTACCTTAATTTTAATACTAAAATAATGTGTATTTATTATACAAACGTAACTATTATTGATTCCAGTAAATATTTAATTTATGAAAAATGCCCTCTTTGTTTTAATGTATTTTGTCTATTAAGGGAATTATGTATTGTTATTATCAGTTTTAAAATACCATATTATGTAAACACACCATTTAAAAATTCTATAAACATCAATAAGCCTTTAATTGTGACTACCTACTATTTTATGTGGCTAGTTGTTAAATTTTTCTTTTGTTATCCTATTTAAGTTAATTCCTTGTATGTTATAACTTATGACTTAGGTACTAGTGAAATTAACAAAATTTTTTTTTTCATTTATGTGTAATTAGTAATGTTATTTATTTATTATAACTTTTGTTTGTTTTAAGGAATGGCATTTTATAGTGTGATAAATGATGTGTGTTATAATAAATATAATAATAAAATACAGAAATAATTTATTAATTGTTTAATGGCTGTATGTAAACTGTAAAGTAATACGGTTTGAAAAAACTTAATTTAAATACCTAATTAATTTTTATCTTGTTATTTTATGAAGCTACCAATGAAAATTGTTTTCCGAAATTATTTACGATAAAAATAGCTAATTTAGTAAGTATTTAATTATACAGAGTAACCAATTAAAGTTATCTTTACTAATCTTAATTAATTGTATTTACTATTATTTGTAATAATTTTTACCTATTTCAGAAATTTTTATTCAATTAATTGTTCATTGTTGTGGAGTGTAAAATGTATTATTCTGATTAATATTCAATATTGTTGTAAAATATAAATATTTAGTGCACAATTTAGAATTTTATAGTTGTAACAGGCGGTTATAAAGTCTACCGAATCATTTTGGATCTACAAATAAGATTTATTATGTAAACTGTCCTGATATATTTATTTTATAATTCCAGCCAATGTATTAGTAATAATATCTATTGGTCAACATTCCCAATATATTTTGGCAGTAAAATGTTGGCAAAAAAAAAATGTATAATAGTTTTTTATAAACTAGTATCTAAAACCTGTATAATTATTTTATTATAGCTATAAAATTAACTCTAGTAATAAATTTACCTGAATTTCATGTGAGAAATTACTATAGAGAGTTTATAACTGCCTTTATATTCATGATCAGATGAAAAAAATAATAATTTGATAGTACCAATTTATTAAAACATTAATTATAAAATAATATACTTATTGTTTACACTTATGTATTATTTACTCCATAATATAAAAGAGTTTTATTGTTTCGTAAAAATTATTATCAGTACTTAATAAGTAGGTATAACCCATTCAGTTTATCTGCGCTCTCGATGATGTCACACATTTTACCAGATCAGGGGTTCAAAAATATTAATTGAATAATTTGTGATACCTACAATGTGTAATTTTTATATTATATGGGATATTATTGGGTAATCATTTTTTGTCAGGAGTATAGAGATAACCTCAAAAAAAGTGCAAGCAACACATCTGTACTTCCATAATTTTAATAACCCCTACAAATTTAAAAATATAACGGTCGCCAAAGGCGCAGATGAACTGGACGGGTTATAACATAATATAAGTAAGACCAACTTGTTAAGCAAATATTTACATGATATATAAAATTTAAATTATATTTATATCTATTGAAATGTACCTAAATATAATTATTTTTTGTTAATAATAATTTTGAAAAAGCATTGAGTAGATAAAGTGAATTAAATGTAATAATGTATAGGTATACTTAATTATGTATTATTTTTATATTATTGTATAATACCTATATATATATATATTAATATATTGTGTAATAAATTAATAAATGTTGAATAGATTTTGGATATGATTTTAGGTATAATACCTTATAAACACCATCAGAAATAAAAATAATAATTTAAGTAGGTGGGTATAATTATAATATGTATATTGTAATTTATATTGGGTAGGTAGTTCATTGTTTATTTATAATTTATTATATTAGTTTATCTATATTCTATGTAGTCTTGCAGATGGTTTTACTGTAAATATTCTCTTAATTGTTTTCTAGTGCATATCGGGTACTTATCCAGTGCAGTGATTTATTCAGGAATGAGTCAAGGGGGGGGGTTATAATATTGTGTACCTATGTATATTATATTATATTAAATTAATAGGTACTTTTACGGACTTGAGCCTCTTTTTACCCCTACTCCAAGATCACCCCAATTATTAATTTTGATAAAAAAAAAACCTGTTATTTATTATAAAATGTAATCTTAATGATTTCAAAATGAAATTTGTTAATTTGAAATTGTGTTAAAACAATTTTACAACTAAAATTTATTATTATACCTATGTACCTATCTATTTTAAAAGAGGGGGAATTGTAGTAGGTTCCTAGATCCATTTAAACATATTTTGCATACAAACGTAGTGACAGAGGTATCTACTCACAAATATATATTACCAAGTATAGTTAGGAATCAGGAGCAGCGTCTAGTTGGGATATAGGGGCCATTCCCCAAGTATATAAAACAACATGATATGACACTGTGAGTTGTCAATGCACCCATTGTTGAAATAATATACCAGGTTATTGCAAATAGTTCAAATTGTTATCAAATCTAAATAAAATGACTGTGTAAGGGCAGGGGTACAACACGGGCCTGAAATATTTGTTCCAAAAAACATTTCCGAACTTAGAACAAATGATTCATGGAACAAAAATCATTGGAATAAATGATTTTTGGAACAATTGTTTATTGTAAAAATTTATTTGAAACAATATTCTGTGTTTTGACCATGATAAACCATGTTAAAAATTTTTTTTAATATAATGTTGTATATTGCACCAAATATTAAGGAGTAATATGAAAATCCTAAATACAATAAAATAAGTAGGTACCAGTCTGTGTATAATACCTATACATTTTTTTATGGAGTCAGTCATTGAAACTGTTGTCACAGACTTGTGTGAAAAAGGATTGAATCAAGATGTATAAGGCAAATATGTTTTGATTGATAACAATTAGTGACATATAATAACAATAATTAATAGAAATAATAATATTTCGTAGTATATTGTATTGACAGATTGATATAAGCTAATATAGAAAAAATAGTCAACCAACCTATATCTGATTTTTGATCGAGTCATATTTTCAGGGGTAACCTATAACTTTCACTTCACCATATTCAGACTATATATCATATGAATTTTATTAATTATAATTAATAATAATTTAACCTATTGTCTGAATTTTCAATAACTACAATTGATAATAGTTAATAGTTCTTACTTAGTGCATATTCTGCTTTTAGATATGGATTTCCACTGAAATAATACATAACACTGTACCAGACAAATTAGCCATGTAAACTTTATGAATTTATAATTATAAACACATAAATAAATATAATTTAAGTATATGGTTAGATTAGCATATGTTACCATCTACTATTATCTTTTACTATTATGTTTTTTATTAAATAAATATTAATATCAATATTTACTTTGAATGCATACTTAAAAATATGTTTTATTATGCCTATAATATTTATAATAAAAGTAAATATAGATGTTTGTAAAAATTAATTAATAAATTATGAGGGCAAATTCAATTCAATTCAGTGAAATAATATGTTGTCAGAAAATAGCATATCTGTACAATAATCATATATATATAAGCTTTTTTACCAGCAAAATTTGTTGCTAATTGTGTACATTTCTAGTTGCTCAACAAAATGTGTTAGTGCTAATATAAAATATAGCCCGTGTGTAATTTAAATACTAAATTAAATAAATCAATAGCTTCATCGCTCCACTTAGAATCTAAAAACGCAATAGAAGTGAATACAAACTATAGTTGAATAGGTATATATTGTTGACTCACAGAATGGGCACCAATGTACAGGGGGCTTAAACAAAATGGGGAGTTAGACTAAACCGCGAGGCGCTTGGTTAGTTTATCATTGAATTATGAGTAATCCAAGATTCAATTTTGGACTACCCAAAAATGAGATTTAATATGTTATATATCTTAATGTAGGTATAACACATTTTGCTACTGGTTCGAGCCCGTTCTGGATGTTATTAAATGCGTTGCGGTGATTCAAAAAGTTTCCCTTCATTAATCATGTCTGTAATTGTATAGGTACCATTATTCAAGCATTTATGTACCTACATTTCCAATTACGTTTGTACCATTGGAGCGTGAGTTAAAAAATTGTTAAGTAATCAATGTACAGAGGTTCGAATTCAATCGCCGGAATTCAGATATTTTTGCAAAATTTACATAAAAAATTAAAAACGCAGTCCGGGAACGTAGTCCAATAATTGGATCGAAGAATACAATAAATACAATATGTTAGCCTGTGAGATTTTTTTTTCAATTTACTAATTTGAAACCCATCTGGACCGAAATACACGGGTTTGGGACCGAAACGGACTGAATTAGGAACGCGGTCCATGGGACAGTCGGAGATCGTGCATCAAGCCTTCCCGTGGCGGCCCCTGGATTGCCTAGGATCGTAACGCGAACCAAACGGGTAGTTCTCATTTCGGTCGATAACTCCGGAGGTACTTTGTGCTGTTAGGGAAATAACGTACAAAATTAGGTTGATGACTCATTGACCCTATTACTAATAAATTGCCCTTCCCTTTTAGGACCTCTGTATCTGCCATAGTAGGTACCTATATAATATGATATATTTGCTCTTGCAGACAATGAAAACGAATTTATTTCAGCTACATATATTATATTATTATTGTATTGTAATTAAAATGTAATCATAAAATATGTTTTTTCTCTCTTTTGAATCAGTTTCCAACATCAAAACAAATTAAACTTATTAAATCACAACACGATAATTACCTAACCGAACTGGTACTGAACGTGACAGCCAACGATATTGATCAGAAAAAAAATAGTGTAGGTACCTACCTATGTAATTGACTGTTTTCGATACCTAAGATCAAACTTTCGAGAAATAGTAGTAAGAAATCTGCAGTTCATCCATATATTCGATAGACGATAATCTGTTCCAAAAATATTACAATAGGATATTATCGCATTATGAGAAATCTGTGGATTCGGTGTGGAATTGTTAATAATGTATACCAAGAAAAAAATGTAATAAGTAATATATTTAATTCATTAATTTGTATTTTATATAAAAGCAAGACTTGCAAGAATCTTGCAGTTAAGCTTGGTCTTGGTCTTGTTAGCTCTAGTACAGTCTTGGTCTTGCATTTTTGCAAGACCAAGACCGAATTTGCTCATTACTACTTATAAGGTGTCACACTCAAATGGGATTACAAATTCAATGTTTTGCACTCAAAAGGTTCACTTAAAAGGAGTTACACTTACAAAGAGTTGCACCCGGTAGGTGTTGTACTACAAGCTACCTAGTTATTATCAGTGGTGTTCCCATAGGGTATACTCCATATACGCCGTATACTCTCATGATTTTTTGAAAAATCATGGGCATACTGCGTATACTTTCAAATCTCAAGTTATATGCAACGGAAAAAAACAAAAGTACTGAAGAAAGGCCTCAACATGTCAATTTTTATTTTTTATGATTCATTTTATTTTTGGAATTTATAATTTATTAATTTTCCCACTGTAGGCCTCTATACTGCCGGCACGCACATCACAACTTATTACGCCAGTATAACATTGACGTTGATAGTCGAAATATTAGCCATTAAGGTATAAGGGCCTCGTTTTTTCCGAACGGTTTTATTGCCAACGGATTTTTTTCTATCGTTTTCTTTCTATCCACATTGCGTTTTTCTCGTCGTTGAGTCCGAGCGGCGAGCGGCTACTATTTGCACAATAGTCTGGAGTAGGATATACCTACCCATATAAAACAACGAGTTATCGATATGACCGGATATAAATCAGATATATTATCGTCATTAAAATGTCATCGGCGTCCGGCGACTAAAGTTCCCCTGTACACAATTGATAAATTATGAGTATTTAGTACATCCGTGACCGTCACTGTAGACTCGTTCTATTTTATTATTTGTATAATAGGTACGCTTGGTGACTATTAGGTACAGTTTACGAATAATAATTGTTATATTAACGTAATTATATTTTAGGCATTTAATTCAATTTTTTTTTTTTAAATAAACTAGTTTTTATTTTTCATATTTTTAAATGTTCTTATAAAAATATGAGCTCAAATTCTAAACGCGGTAAGTACACTTGATAGTTTTTTTTTCTCTCTCAAAAAAAAAAAAAAAAGAAGACCATAACTAACACTGATATTGCTGGTGTTAGTACGCCCTTATTGACACCTAATGAAGATAATTCTGATTTTACTGTTAATAACCAAAATCAAGATATTTCGGAACTATATCCAAAAGTTGGCCTACATTATGGACAAGTGAACAGGTGATAGAGTTTCAGGAAAAAAACCCATGGTTAAGTTGCAAGAATTGGAAACTAGGATGTAGTACTTGTGTTCAACGAAAAATAGTTGTAAATTTCAAAAATCTATAGCTGATAGCAAAATTCGAATTTCGTTTGAGTGGGTAAATTTTGGAATAATGGCTGCTGGAAGTAATAGGACGAATCAACTGGCTTTTTTGAGAACTAAAATAAAACAACACTCAGAAAGCAAAGGACACGTGTTGGCAGGGAACATATTAAAGAAAAACTCTGACAAAGTGTTAGACAATATGTTCGAACGTATTTTTGAAAAAGAATGGACGCCAATACACGGCTTTTTAAAACAGTATATTGCTTAGCAAAAAATCACCGACCCTTCCTGCAGTTTAAAGAACTTGTTCAACTTCAACAAATTAATGAATTGACCATGGTCACTTCCTCACATAGCAGGGTAACTGCCACTCGAATGGTAAGTGTCATTGCAAAGGAGATGCGTAAACGACTTATTTCATGTATCATATAGTCTAATTCAAAATTCCACCTAATTTTATTTATTTTTTGCAACCATAAATGTCAGTAAAAATACCTACAGAACATTAATATTATGATACAAAAGTATATTAAACATTTATTAATTATTATGATTGTTGAAGTAAGCAATTCTTAAAGCAAGGTAACATATCTATATATTTTTGCAAAACGATTAACTTATCGAAAAATAAATTATGTATAAGTACACGTTTAAAACATTGAAAAAATATTATAAAATTAATGTTAAAGAGAAAAAAACGGGTTTTAAATTTTAACAAAATTTTTTTCAATTATGAATTTCCAATGAATCAATTTGCATCATTATTTGGTAATCTATTATTTACGAGTGTATGATGCGTATTGCCATTGATTATATATTTATAATATATAATCAATGGTATTGCGTATGTTTAACCAGCAAGGATGGGAAAAAATTACCCAAGTTAAGTTAAGTTAAAAGTTACTTATATATTTTTTATGGTTAAAAGTGAACTTTGAAAAAACAGTAACTTAACTTAGTTAAAAGTTAAAATTTTCGATTGTAAAATAAAAAAAAATATTAAAAAATACCTTTCAGTTGCTAAAATACGTACCTATACTTTTGTATTCATGCTAATATTAATATGAAACAGACGGTACCTATTCACCACTTAAATATATTTTCAATATTGGATAGACACAATTAATAAAATATAGATCAACATGAAAATATCAACAGTTTCGAAGCGAAAACTAAACTGGCCTGTGTTGCACGAGCCAATAAAATTAATAGGTATTTAATACAATTTACCTCATGCAGCAGTCATGCCCTCGTGTAGTGTACCCGTCTTGAAATTGGTTTATATTATGATTGTCTCTACACAGCCCATTAAAAAGTGGATGCGTACCATACATTCACACCTTAATGAATAGTTTTCAGTAACCCAGAAAAATTGTTTTAGAGGGTGGGTTAATATATATACCACTGTGATGGAAATGTATTTTCAGAGGTGGGTTTTATAATATAGTGTCCCATCTTGTAGGAAAGAGTCAAATGACAATGTATTTTCAATAAATAGGTGTCTCATAAAATACTACAACCCAATACTTTATTTTAAGCTACTAAAATGTATAATCGATTGTATTACGATTTGTAACGGCCAGACCTGACAATGTACCTACCCATAATAAGGTAGGTACACAAAATAAAATAAGTACATACCTATAAAACGAATATAATATTTAATAGTGGTTTGCGAATGCAAACACAGACAACCGCTAAAAACAGAATGTACGAAAAAAACGGTGAATACTCGAACCAACACATCGAATACCGGCGGCGCACTGTATTGATGCAACTACCAACAAAGATACACGAAACCGAGGAACGACGGATAAACATCGACCATGGAATAGCGCGGGAACGTCGGAATATATTACGACCAACAACTTTGGCAACCAGAAAAGGGACAAAAAAGGAGATAACGGTAATGAAAACGAACGAACGATAGACAATAAGATACAGGATGTAACATATAACAGAATCAAAGTGACCACGTAAAGGGATTAGAGACATTGTAAGGAAAAAATGCCGATGACGTATTCGACCAAACTGCACGGTCCATATGACACCGTAAGCCAGTATATACCGGTCGTTTCCACAACATTCGTCACCCCCCTTTCCTTTATAACCGGGTGCCGAATTCGGGACTATGGTGTAATTCTGGTCTTCGCCCGGCAGAGTTCTCACCATTTGTTCCCCTCTTAAAAGTGAAGAGTCCCTTCCATTACTACAGGTCCATTACTATTCGTATAAGGTCCATCTTCCTTCTTTTCTGACCGTCATTTCAGAGAAGATCGTTATATTTCCCATAATATTTCCTTCATCACCACCCGCAAACCAACCGGTGGAATTCTAAACATCATCGGCAACCCGGATCCAAACACCGTCGGCAACATGAGGCCTGGAACACGGACTCCCGTAGCACAGCCGGATCCAACCGGGCTCCATCGTCCGTGAAAACGTGACCACTGCCAACGTCGGTAACCCGAGGCGAGCTTCACGGACACCCTCAACACCACTACCGGATCCAACCTTTTCAACTTTTGTGGAAATTTGGCAAGAATTCTTCGGCAATACTGTAGTCGTTTCACCGGACCACCCGCCCGGCTACCTGTCCCGGGAGCCATCCGAGCGAACACCACCGCGAGCCTGATTTGATCGCGCCGAACTACCAGACCAACGGCCGCCCGCGACGATTGGCACGGAAAACCCAGTACGCGTGAGGACAACGTCTCGGCCAACCCGACCCGGACCGAGAATGGATATTTACTATATACCGGACGCGGTAATCGTAAATATACCATTTCCTTATATATATATAATCTTTCCCCATCTGGGATCATTTTTATTGTGAATAAAACATTATATTATTTGTATCACCCACGGAAAAACCCGCAGTACCCGACACCTGTCGGAGGATTTACTTTCCGGGAAATAGGATTGGGCAACCCGCTTCGTATAAGTACAGTTATAGGGAACGTCCCTCCCGGAAGTGGGGCTCTAGGGACCTAAAGTGTAACTCGTCCCCGCGACTCCGGGCCATTCATTGTAATTATAGTAATGAGATAATGGTAAATATATAATTTATTCATTGTAACCGAAATAAGTAATAAATAAACAGAACTGATATCTACTCAGGTTTAATCTATTTCGGTTCAACCCGGAATTTACGAAATTCTCGGGCCGTAACACATTATATTTTATTTTCGATAAATGGATACATATTCCCTTAAACTAATCACTGATTATGTATATTATTTTCGTTCGGTCACTGCACGTTTCATAAGTTCGTATATTATAGAAAACACTCAAATAGAAATATCAATTGAGTACAATTCCCAACAATATATTATAATCGTGTTGTAATATATGCCTATAATAGCTAATGTTGAATTCTAATGACGATAGTGCGAAATTCAATTAACAATATTGAACTAACTCTTTTTGTTACATATTATATACTATTGTATTATATTATTCTCGTATTCTGGTTTGTGTAACATTTATGTGGTATTACAGCGAATATTGGAACTTTCGTAAAGTCTTGAATAGTTATAGTTTATAATGTTTCAATGGAAACACGGATAGGTACTTTGTCGAAACATTATATTTTTGAACAGTGAGTGGC
Organism: Pemphigus obesinymphae; assembly: GCA_025469235.1. Classification (NCBI taxonomy): domain Eukaryota; kingdom Metazoa; phylum Arthropoda; class Insecta; order Hemiptera; family Aphididae; genus Pemphigus; species Pemphigus obesinymphae. Next base: position 27,811 of record JAIPRL010005161.1, read on the forward strand.
GTGTTTTAAAAAGTTCCAAAGACTGAGAAGAAATAAGGGATTATATATAGATGTTTTTCTTCGATTATCGAAAAATTTTATAGCAAATATTGTAGTTGTTTTATTTGCTATGTATGTGTTCATAAACATAATAAATCAAAAAAAAAAATTAAAATTAAAAATACAAAAGGCCCATAATATTCAAGAAAAATCTTCTAAAAGTAAACATATTTTTGTTAAGTATAATATTTAGTCTATTAACGGTAGATATTCTATTTCATGATTAACCAAATTATATATAGGTAGTGGTATAATGGTAGTGTACGCATTGTATTTAAAGAAATAATACAATTTATTTCTGTAAAACAATTTTGAGTGGAACTTGGTGTACAATAGATTTAATTATAATTATAAAAATACAATTTAACAATTTTGTATGAATCATTGAATATATTAATATTTGTTATATGTTTAATATTTAATATGAATTATTTTTTAGTATTAATTAATATGCTAATAACAAACATAAATTATAATTATAAACACATTTTTTAACTGATTTCAGATTTTTGTATAAATAGTTTTTAGATTTCTTGTAAAAATCTACTCTTAATTAAGGGTCATCGTTTAATATTTTTCTGAAGAGTATTACATTTCTAATTGAATTGTGATTATTGTGGTTTTTAGAGAAATAATACCTACATCTGAGTAAAACTAAAAATGAGAAATCAAACTGTGTTTTTACCAGATAGATTTAATGTTAAATTAATATATAGCGTTTTATTATCACTTAAATGTATAAAGAACCAAAACTATAATCGTCTGTCTTTCATAAGCATTTTATTAGACTGGGCCAAAAAAAAAAAAATTGCTGCATCCATACTTTTATTGTATTCTACACATTTATAATTTTCAAACTATGATTTCTGAAAACTACGAAATCGATCTCCAAATTTCACCTTTGGGTATAAAGACAAGTGGATTTGGTAGTCCCCTAATCATTTTGTTTCTTTTTCCAAACGATCAGACGAAAATGGTACGACGATAAACTAAATAAATTACGATGGTATCATTATCTCGGCATTTTTGTAGGTACTTTATATTTTATGATAACAGGGTTGATATTTTTTTAAATAAGTATGGTTTGGAATTTATAACGATCAAACTATATTTTTATTTTTATAATTTAAAAATTTTTTTTACAATATCCATAATATGTCCATAACTTATATATTATATATTTATACGGGGCTCATTAGCCTAGGTCATGGCCCAGGTGGCCCAGGCCGTAGTTCCGCCTATGCGGTATTTTATTTAGAAAAAAGTACCTATTTTAAAAAATAATCTAGTAAAACATTTAACAGTAATATTTTAGTGTATGTTTTTACATTTTATATTTAATTTAATTTATAAATGTAAATGTGAAATGTAGGTATTATGAAGAAGAAATTTTGAAAATTGATAACGTAAATAATATATACTTTGAAAATATAATATAATATTATAGGTATAGTTTTTAGATCTATTTCTTATTTTATAATTAAGAGAAAATTTTATACCAAAATAATATTTATTGTCGAACAATATTGTAAATGTCTTGTAACGTCTCGCAAAACTCTCAGGTCATTGAACGTTATGTGACCGGGCCCGTATAGTACGGGTATTTGAATTTTACTTGAAACATAATAACCAGATAATAACTTGTTCACAGATATCTTAACTAAATAATATGATAAGTTTACAATTAATAAAATCAACTTTTTTAGTTAATAAGTTAACACTAATTTAACTTTTTAATTTAACTAGTCCACCCATCAAGGTGCAATCAAGGTTTGCAAAGCATCCTTGCTGCTTTGCAAACCTTTGTCATATGAAAATAAAATAAAATATGAAAAATTAGTCCCAATTTTCTCTGGTAAAGAATATTGATATATCTTCAGAATTAAAATTGGGTTATTAAAGTTTTATCAATAATTATTTATTATTACTCAACAATAAAAAATGTTATCGATATAGAACTATTTAAAATTACTTTTTAAATGTATTTAAATATTTTTAATTGTTAGATTTTAATTTCGATAAAACTGTCTACGCACAACCTTTTAAAATTGACGTGTTTACAGTTGTCATATTATAGTAGATATTCTAATTATTATCAATATAACACTGCCACGTTATACAGCACGTTTAAAATTCATAGAATTTTTTTCGTAGTTACAATATTATGAGCCAATATGTTGACAATAAAAAGAAGAATCTTCATTTAAAAGACATTTATTCAATTAAATATATTTTTGCGCGAATATTTAAAATATGACTAAAAGGTTTCAAAAAGATTTTCGAAAATGTCACTGCTAGAGTATATTTTATATATATTAATTCAATTTAACATTATTGAATACCGTAGGGGTGGGGTGGGAGGTGTTTAGGTAAATGTGTTTATGCCTTATTTAAAAGTTGTATATAGAAAACCTTCGTACTTCGTGGTAAATTATATTATTTAATGGATGAGAAATTAAATATTAAAATTTCCAAGTAAAATTTAATGACTGGATGTAAAGTATGATTAAAATTCTAAAATATTAAACAAAAATAAAATCGTTGAATATTATATGATTATATATAGTTATAAACGCACTAATACAATTAATTTACCATAAACATTTGGAGAGGTGAAATTAATAATATTTTTTTTTACATAAAAGTTATATAAGCATTAAGCAGGTATAGTGATTGAATTGAAAAAAAAAACGATTGGACTCTGGGCTTAGTTTAAAAATTAGTGTTTATGTGTATATGGAAGAAAAAGTGAGACATGGGTATAACTCCAACCACCACTCCCAAGTCCAGAGTTTCTCAACCGGGTGGAATTTTTTAAAACGTTTTTGGATTCATAACATGAATATCAATTAACAAAAATAACAATATTTTTCAAATATGATCATTGAGTGACATTTTTAGGTAATTATATAATTTCTTCGAGCAAGTATAGTTAAGCAATTTTTTTAAATAATTATACATCTTCCTTTTAATTGAATATTGAGGGAGCTATAGATATAAGTAAATTAAAAAAAAATATCGTTATTATGCAATAAAAATAAAAACGAATCTAACATTGGGAAAACTTATAGAATACTATTAAAACGTATTTAAATATTACTAAATTGTAAAATTTAATTTCTTTTTGAATATTCTAAAAATCTCTGTTTATAGAACCCCTTAAAAGTTTAGCGTGAGATGTCCTCTTAAGAAATCTATTAGGAAAATCGAAAATTAACCTTTTTAAAGTATTAGTTACGGCAATGCGTCAATTTATCATTGCTACAGTAAATAATTGGTGTAAATTTCAAGTCTCGGACATTTCTGATTTATAAATATTTACGGTAGTTTTCCTGTACGAGTACATTAACGAAAAATACCTACAGAAAATAAAAATTTGATATCTCTAAACTGTAAACGAGAAGGAATTTCCCATTAGATAGCTTTTTACCTGAAAACTTCTACTCGATTCTTTATTCTCAAAAGTATATAAAAAAGTCAAATTTTAAAATGTTAATAAATTACCGGAGCATAGGTTAAAAGTTTTTAAAAATTTCATCATATTAATATAGTGCTATAATAAATATCTGACACACATTTTCAGTCTTTCACATTATTATTTTCTGATTTATAACGAATTTTAGTTTTATTTTGGTTATATAGTTTTCCTTTATACTTAAAAAGACTACTGAGAAAATCGATAATTGACCTTTTTAAAGTACCAACTACAATAAATCTCCTATCACAAAGCTTTAATACTAAACTCATTCTATCTAAACCAAAAATATAAAGAAAAACGATCACACGACAACGGAAAATCTAAAATTATAAATTTTCATAGAATACTGCATAATATAATAGCCAGTGGTGGAAATATATCGCTCATCAATAAAATTAGGTTTTAGATTTATTGGTGCCGTAATAATTTTGCCATGATTTTACCATGTTATTTCATATTATTGTATTACACTAATGACTTAATAAGATAAACTATTTAACATTTTATTTCACGGTTTTTATTTAAGTTTACGTGATAATTGAGGACAAAAAAAAATATATATATACTGTTTTGTAATTTTATTATTTTTCAAAGAAAACTGATATTTTTGAAAATGTTAAATTAAAATCAAAATGGATTTTCTATATCTTGCTTTTATTGATGAATAAAAAAGTAGATACGCTATTATATATGAAAAACTGATGAGTAGCTTCGTCTCCCTGCGTCACACACAATTTAACGACAGAGTACATAAAAAAGTCCCCCCGATATTGTCTTGTCGACACCAAATTGATATCAATATTTAGCAGCTGTTAGTCATCGGACAGAATAGTGTGGAATTGAAAAATTAGTACCTATTTTAGATTTTAAAGCAAAGATAAATTGTATTCCAATAATGGATCTAACTTCCAAGTTAAATTTTATATAATAAAAACGTTTAAAATATTTTTTTAATCGAATGTAATAATTACGTGAAAATAACAACTAAAATTATTACTTTGTGTTACTTACATAAAAAATTTTAACTATTGATTTTTAGAATTGGTACAGAATATCCTTCTTTTGATTTTTAATTTGTATCCAATTTATTCATTATTAAGTATTTTTTTTTTAGTTTCCAATTAATTATTTTTGTAAGTTATACAAAATTTACAAAAAGGGTTTAAACCCGTT
>JAIPRL010005162.1:0-33709 GCA_025469235.1 Pemphigus obesinymphae
GAGTTATGTATACTACACCGAAGCTACGCTCAGAATCGTTTTATTGAATGCAATGATTTATCATTGCTTTCAAATGCAATACATCCACCAAGAGTATCCTGCCCAGTAGCGAAGTGCGTCCACCCATACTGACACCCGACGAGCGAAGTGCTTCCACCCCCAACTGACAGGCTTTTTTTTTCTTCTTTTTTTCTCTTTTACGCCTTGATTAACACTCGTGACGCCTCTTGGAGCCGCAACACACAATTTAAATAGGTACCTTTGATCTAATCTATAATTACAGCTTTTAAACGGTAAAAGAAATAATCATTATATTTTGTATCGTACATATTGATATATTGTACAAAGGCTCTTTAAATAGTCGAATTACGAGTGTGTGACGTCCTCAGATTTCATTAAACTGATATTTTATTAGAACATAATATATATTATATAATATAGGTAATCTATTAATATAGTATGAAGAAAGTAGTGGAGTCCATGTACTCCCTCTACTTTGTTTAAATAATACTTTTTCAAAATACTTAATTAAAATTTTAAATTGTTCAAAATTTTAGATTTAAATTAATTTAATTTTCATATTTTCAGAACATTTTCGTTATATATATTACATCGTCTGAAAAAAATATTATCATTTAGCATGAACAAAAACGAGTAACAAAATTATTTTTTCGACATTACATAAAGTGCAAGTAATACAAAAAAAAACAACCGACCAGTAGAACGTGATTTTTATTTGTTTTTTAAATAGTCATTGGAAAATTCGAACTATTTCAAAGTATATCTGATAAACTGCGGACAGAATGACAGACAGAAACACTACCAAGTTACAAACTAGATACACCAAACTATAGAACAATGGGATTTATAAAATGTAATATTTAAATATTAAATGTTAAAGTTAATTATTCCCCTTAATTATAATAAATGATAAAAATAGTGTACCCACCAAAGAACTTGCAGGGTCTAATGATGTAAATATAATTTTCGATCACGAAAACTCCAACCACATCATTGAGAAAATATAACGTTATAAATAATAAATACATATGATGTGCATTAGACACTCGCTATAAATGTATATTTTATTTAAAAAGAAAAAAAAGAAACTTTCAATACAAAACAATTAAATATACGTTTTGATCGTTTAAAATTATTTTTTTTTTTTTTGTTTAATGTAAAATGTGTCGTAGTGTTGTCGTTATTCGTCATCGTTTCGTTCATTCACCCGTTGTACCTTTCTTATAGTAGCTTTAAGCCTCGTTCACACGATGACACTGATATCACGGCAGTAAGTTGCATGGTACTATTCGAAATTCAATGCCGTGACGTGAAATGTCGTATACTGTTCACACAAATAATGTGAGTGTCATGACATTAAACAGCATAGTGTAATTTGATAATTTTTCTTATCAGTACCTATAATATTATTAGTCTTATCAGTAATTCGTTTTGTCTACTTTTGTTACTTTTTCATCTTTTTTTTTACCTAAAAGCCAGACTTAACCAGAAAGTGTTGTGTTCAGTCGCCTAAAATGGCCAATAATTGTGTTTTAAGAGCAGCTGCGGATGTGTTTGAAAAGATGATAGTTTTAGAATCGAGAAGAAAGTATGAAAAGAAACGTGAATGGGTTAGAAGGTGGATAATGCGTAGGAATAAATTAGGTCAGATCCAGACCCGGTAATCATAGATTTTTTGACCTTGCGTAGTTCATTGTTGTAGGCCCCACGAATAGACCTTATTTTGGAACGTAGGTAATACTTTAACATATTTTGGTAACCCAGTAATATTTATTAACGCTTCTTCAGCTTGGTCTCGTATTACTCTGTCTTTATAGTCTTTTAAAGACTTGTCCCACAAACAGGGGTACTGTTGGTAAATTTCAAGGAAATGATTAATGTCGAATGAAGACATAATAATTCAATTACTTTATTATAAGCAGGGTCGGACTGGCCCGGACCGCTAGTCTGCGATCGCGGACTGGGCCCTCGGCTAATTTTGGGTTCCTGGCTCATAATTTAATAATAATATTTATTAATAAATCTAAGAGCCCGATATTGATTTACATAAACGAGTATTTTTTTCTATTCTGCAACCATGATAAAAAATTCTAAACGATTGATCTGTTTTTGAAATCTGTAAATGTATATATTGAATTTGAAATATGCATTAATCATGCCATTTTAGGCAAAATGTACCTATGTATCATTAATTTTCCACTATAATACTATAATATTTTTTGCGTAAAACGGTTTGTTAATGAATATTTTAATTAAACAACAAAAAATAGTGATACTGACAAGGAACTATTTTTAAATTACTTTCAAAATGTATGTACTTAAATATTTTTTTTCTTAAAATTTCTTTAAAATATCTTATATAGAACCCCCTAAAAATCTTATGTGTGGCGCCTTCTTTAAGTGAAACGATTTGTAACTTTTATTGGTTATGGCCTATGGGCTATGGGCGATGGGCCCTTTGACCAAATCGCGGACTGGGCCTTTTGATGCCAGTCCGACACTGATTATAAGGACGAAATACTACAGAATATATTAAATATACGCACAATAATTTCAAAATACGTTTAGAAAAAAAACTTTCAGTTGTCGATATGAGCACAAATTGATAATGATGGTCCAGTGACCAGTGACCAGTGTCACGGTGTCGAATATCAAACATTTTTTGATACACGACACTAGTGTCGAGATATTGTGGCAGTGAGACGCTATTCACACGGCGACACTGGTCCGACATTAAATGCCACGGCACTAAGTGTCGCGCTTTAGTATCGTCGTGTGAACGAGGCTTAACACTGCTATCTCTATGTATACAATTATTTTTGAACATATACTATATATATATTTCGGTGTGGTAAAGGTTTGGTACGTTTATAGTAGTATATACCCGGTGGAGTACCTACGCAGGATTTTTCAATGGGGGGGGGGGGCTTGAAAATAAATAAGTAATCAGTAAACACAAAATTAGGCACGAAAGAATAAAAAAAGGTGCTTTTTCAGTGTTATAATAGAATACTGTTGAAAAAATATATATATAGTGGCGTATTTACGGAGAGGGGGTCCTCAGAGGTACTGAAAAAAACCAACAAATATTAATTTTGAAAACTTAAATACCAAAACTTCGTTTTTGTAAATAGAACTTTTTTAAACAGTAATAATTGGAAACAGAGTTTGATGACTTAAAAAATTAATATAATAATGCCCTAAAATGAATATACAATAACTATACGTTTTAGATTCTGAGCGGTACAAAATATTTTCTCGTTTTACTAATTTATTAATTGGTCTTATATTTTTCTTTGAGCAATTTATCGACCAGAAGACTTGACATCATGATCTAATTTTTTTATGCGTACCCATTTTTTGGCATAAAATGTTGTCAGCATCATACTTTGAAGAGGTAATTTGTTGATTTTTTAAAAACGCATCAGAAAAAAACATCAAAAAAATAACGAAAAATATGAATTAAAATTATGGTTATTTCTTCATAAATCCGAAAATGTTGGTTCTAAACACTTTAAAATGATCACAGAGTACGTATTTTTTTTTTGTATTTTTTAATACATTTATACATATATATACATATATTATGTTTAAAAATTATATTTCGACTCAGTTTAATCTATTTACGATTTAAAATTATTTTATAAATGAAATTAAAGTTTTGTAGTAATCAAAATTCAATGAACTGTATTATTATTACTTGGCTGTAGTTCTTAGGTACCTACTTTTATCATTTATTATCAAACTAAGGAATAATCAGTTTTACAATTTAAAGAAAATATATCAATTAAAAGGGGGCTTCAGCCCCTTAATCCCCCCTCTGCGTACGCCTCTGATAGTACCTATATTAAAGAAATAATATAGGTGCCTAAATTGTTATTTAGGTACTAATGTATTACTTAAAATTGTATAATAATTATCTGATCATTAGTAGTTTTTAATTTTAATGAATGTGTTCATACTTCATTATGATATTACAAATATGATAAGATGATTAGAGGAACATTTTTAAATGATTTTAGTTCGATAGATAAAATTGTATATTAGATCCTTGACGAATTTTAAATTATTTTAAACTAGATCAGCTGTGGACAAAATCCCTCAAAAAATCCAATCTTCTATGGCCAGGCTATTGATGAATTTTTCGAGAAACCGTTAAAATATCGTAAATGTAGTTTAAAAAAATTAATTTAGTTTAATAATTAACTCTCGGAACCCAAATAATTTATTTGGATTTCGGGTGTTCAAAGTTTCAGACACTGTTCTTACAACTATTATTAGGTACCTACTTCTTACATTTTTCACAGAACCCCATCTCAGGAAATCGGTAAAATGATAGCAAACCACAGTTTTGATGTACTTTCTTCATATTATGATGTATGACAGACATTACATATATACTTTTTATATTATTTTATATATACACTGAACCAAATATATCTGTGATTTCAACAAAAATATAGATTAATTTAATAATATGATTGTTAATATATGTCCAATAAAATGTTTGTTGATTTAGAAATAAAATATTTGTCAATTTAACAGTAGAATAACAAAACGTATTATTGATTTAACAATATCTTTTATCAATGTCTTGGGTAAAATTGTCTAATTGAATGCAAATTTATTTGAATTGTCAAATATTTTGTTAATTCAATTATAAATATTTTGTGTTTCTTTCTTTCTTCTTTTCCGCAGAACTAATGCCCATTTGTTAATCAAAATAATCAATTTAAACATAATATATTTTTTTCAATTTAATAACATATTTTATTATAATAATAAACTCTATATTAATTTTTCAAATTATTTTTATTAAGTTATAACTTATATATTTTGAGAAATTTACAAAATGAATTTGTTATTGTAAACACATTTTTTATTAATTTAACAATATATACATTAAAATAATAAAAATTGTATTATTTTCACAAATATTCGTTTGTTAGAATTTGATTATTGCATATTATTAATTCTACCGATGATATTTGGTTCAGTGTTATAGTTTTACATTATATACATATATTTATATATACATTATATATTTTTTACTTTCTGAATTAATTTAAACGATAAGAATTTTTTGAGATTTTCGAACAGGAAATTGCGTCGATTGTCGGATAGCAAATTTTGGTAAGACGAAAATCTACGTTCAACATCGACTGACGTAATAGGTGCATATCGAAAATATACACAATCAGTGGTAAACTATCTTTTGATCTTTTGAACTTACATGTTTCATAATATTTACGCATTCACGTAAGTTTATTTATTATTTATTAGTTTTGTTTTATTGAATATTTTATTTTATCTAAATATGCATTTTATTCACAGTTTTTCATCAAAATATGCATTTATTACTAATAAGTAATAACCCCTAAAAATGCAAAAATATGTAAAATAAAAATTAATATAACTGCTTCTACTTCATCATAAAAAATGAGTTTATAATTTATGTATATATAAAGAAAAAGTATGAAAAAGTCTTGAAAATCTTAGTCTTAATTTAAAAGTAGTAAATTTACATTAGTAAACATAATGGTTCAAAAGTCAAAACCAAGATTACATAATTACTATAACATTGTGAATTGTGATAAAATAATAAATCATTATACTTTGTCATTATATTAATTAAAGTTGTAAGTGTTTCATTTTAAAAAAAGTTTTAAAGAATCTATTATATATCCCAATTCCCAATAATGACACTATATTACTACATGAATATCAATTTGGAGGCCCGCGTGAAACGCACACCCTGCAATTGTTGCGGCACTGAATTACCTACAATATAATCATTGTCCCATTTATTCTTAAAAAACATATTTTTTAATTATTACTTAGGTACTTCAATAATTTTTAAAAAATATAATTCCCATACAAAATTAAGTCTCGTAAATAATATTAAAATTTTGAAATTTGGAACAAATGCAGTTTAGCGCCCACGCCACACCAGTTTTACATTTTTTTTTCGAACCTATCTATGTATAGTTTTTGATGATAATCACTAGAACGAAATCAGATTTGGCAGGACGGACTTCGTTATGGAAATTACGAGCTTTTTAGATTAAGAAATTTACCGTTTAATGTTGGGCTAATATAAAGCCGCGTCCTCACCAAAGCAACTTTGTTGTAAACATGTGTTTCCGACAATGTCGGCGACAAAAATGTTTCTAAAATTTGTGGCCAACAATTGGGTCGACAACACTGTTGCCAACAAATTTTTATTTCCATTCGTCGTGGGAAAAATGCTTATAAAAACAAAGTCGGCGACAATGTATCGCCTGGTCCAGACCAGTCATACAAATATATTTATTTTATTTAGTATACTTATACAAATCTTCAACACACGCCGCATAGTTTTCACTGTTCAGTTATTTTATTCTAATTTATATATAGGTATAAATATACCTAATATATATATATTTATAAAATTTAATTTAGGTATTTAAATAAAGGTATATTTACATATATTTATGTTTATTTTTATATTTATTTATTATTTATCATAATTATATAAATATATATATTGTTATATATACCCTACAAAATCGTATATTTAGATATTTCTTTTTGAAACGATAAACGAGAATATTCAAAATAGTAATTGTGACAAACCGTAGTTAGACCATATGGACCACCCCATGCCGAGTCGTTACACGGCGGTCTACTGATTTCATACTTAGACATTGTAAAATAATAACCAAAATAGTGATCGTGAGAAAATTAGCCGGGAAAATGGACGGGCCCCATATGCCGAGATGCGTAGGTACTTACATATAACTTTTGCACTATATTTAGAATTAAAAATTTAATCATAAGTAGTCCAAAAAACCAGCATAATATGGTAATTAATCCTAGTGCCGGGCCGGAGTCTAGACGGAGGGAGAGCAGGAGAAATGGAAAATAAAAACGGAGCACACGTAATGCAAAATATAATACTGAGAACATCTGCAAGTCGGAATAAATAGAGGGTGTACAACAGTTAGACAGACCAATGACGATACGTAGTAGAATGAGCAAGTAATTATATACGAATGTACTTACAAAAGAAGACATCCGATAACTAAATATTTCTTAGAAAAAATGACTACATTGTGGGACAATGAAATCAATTCTACCCAAAAAAAGTCACAAGGGGTCATCCCTATATAACTGGATTCCCGAACACTGAAATTGCAGACGACCTGGGACTAGCGATTGCAACGCATACTCCACGCCGGTGGATTCTCTACATTTTTTACGCATAACATCTCTCCGGGACTTAGTCTATTTTTCAAGTATTTAATTTGGACTTAGCCGAGTTTTTGTAGTATTTTATGTTTTGGACTTAGAATAATTTCTATTATTTTAAGTTCTGTTAATCATTTAATAAATATTTTGAACGTGAATAAAATAATTTTAAACATTAATAAATAAATTTTAATTTAATTAAATTTAAAATTTAAATTAAATAAATAAAAAATAGATTCATTGACGAAACTTTGGTGTTTGACTTCAATTATTTTAATTAACATCAAATCTACGTCGGTAGTCGAGTACCCTTCTGAGGTTCAAGGGCACGCACGCAACAATATATATTATACCTTAATAATTCTCCAGATAGACAAATGTCATCACGTTTAAAATCGGTCATTAAATCATTAGCATTGTAGGTATTTTTTTTCTTTACTAAAGGCAGTGGTTAAAGTGAGGGGGGACGGAGGGGGACGGCGTCCCCCTTCTTTGCTTACCTTAAGTTTGGCGTCCCCTTTATATTTCTAAATGTTTAATTGAAAGTTGAGACTGAATTTGTTCTTTTGTACATAATATTTAAAAATTAAATAAAAAAAGTTTAAAAAATGGTATTTATAGTTATAAATTGTATGCAAGATCTATATTATAGAAAAAACTATTTCGATTTTTCTTCGTTCTCCAGACATTCTCTCCTTGGCCGGAATATAGGTACCTAATTAAAATGCTTATTTTAAAGTTATAACCACCGAGTACATTATACATAATAATAGGTATATACGTATATATACGTCCGTGATGAATTTTTACAAATTAGGTCAGTAATAATAACATGGATTGAAAGTTAAATTTATATAAATATTTAAAAAAATATTACGGTAACGGTTCAGAGGACGCTTTTTTTTTGCATTAGCTATCTAGTCCCCCCTGCAAATATATTCCACTTTAACCACTGACTAAAGGACTAGGACGAATCCAATAAGTACCTTCTTTGATAGGGATTTTTAATGTATATTTACGCCGGATAACAGTTGACAAAAAATAACATATAAAGAGAAGAACAGAGATAAATGTAACAGTAATTAAGATTGCCTAAATATTTTTACAAAAATAAATTAAAATTATCAAAAAAAAGTACCTAGTCAAGAGCAAAGTTATTGTTAGCACTGTGGTGCTATGAAGTGGATGACTGTAACTGTAAACTGTGGAATGATAAGCAATATAGAACTGAGTTGATTTTGTGAAGTAAAAGTAGATGCTTTGAATGGAATACGTGCTTAAATAGTAATTTTTGTTTTCAAACTCAAAATTAGGTACGTAAGCAGTTGCAAAAATAGGTAGGTACCGCTCTCATTCTCGTTCCACATTTTGCCGAAGACTAAAATGTTTATTAAATATGTTTCTTTGGTCTGGACACGAGTGTTTTTTTAATTTTGTCGGCGACTTTGTTGTAAACATTTTATTGTAGAAAACGGAGACAATGTTTCAATTGGTGTGGACACGGCTTTGGGTAGACAAAACATTCTTTTTTCCGACAAATCTACGACATATGGAAGACACAATGAAAACAATTCCACGACTTTATCCAAACCAATCGAGACACTCTCGTGTTGGCTCGAAAGTCGGGTAAACATTAAAGAATTTCTCTTTTGTGTTTGGTTTTCGGCGACTTTTATCTACTTGGTGTAGGTACCTACCTAATAGGTGATGACGCGACAAATTGTGTGACAAAATATGTATGTATAGATGAAAATTACGATGCATCGACTTTTGCAACTTTTGTCCACTGCCTATAGCCTATAAGTAAATGTTTCCATTTTTCTTTCTCGTGTAAACAAAAAGTATATAATTTTGTTGCTATTTATATTTGTGACCAAATGCGTAGGTATAATCGGTGTGGAAAAACAAATAAAAAAAATAATCAATGGTATTAATATTTTATTCTACCAACATTTTCTTTGAAAACGGTATAATTGTATAAATAAGCAAAAATAGCGACGAAAAAATGTCATTCGTAAATCGTAGGTATAGAGGTACCTACTTAATCTCTCCTCAATAAAAAGCATTCCGTTTAAAATTTGTCAGGACAACGGGACGCGATCCTCAAAAACGGGACAATCGAGGACGTATGGTCACCCCACGCTAAACTGCAATTTATACCCAAAATGTATTCGGGTTTCGAGATCTACAATATGTCGTAGTGTTGTACTTATAGTTAATTCGGATTTCCCTATATGTGTAAAACGTATGAAAATGTATTCGTTACCTATAAACCGCCAAATGTATTGGTTTGCTGTTATTTAATCTGATATTTGTCTGTGAGCTGTCAGTGAATACCTATGGTGCATCATAAAATAAGAATTAAATAGGTAGTTTTCCGTTGAAAACGGCTGTTTAACGATTAATTCACAGCTGCGATCGCAGCATATAGGTAAGAAGCCGTGTCAAGAGAATAACGAACAAAAAATGTACGATTGCCATAGAATATTATAAACATAATATATGTTATAAACGAGTGTTGAGAAACGCGGGGTTAATTAGCGGTAAAAATATAGAAGTAAAAAGTACACCTAAACAGGTACCTATAATTACCACGATTATCTGTAGTATGTGCATAAACTCAACTAGGGGAGGGCTTTGGGGGCTTATAGCCCCCCCCCCAAAAAAAAATATAAACGAATGATCTTTTTCTTTTTTTTGCTCCGTTTTTTAATTTTCAAATTAAAGCTAGTCCCCCCCCCCCAAGATTTTAGAACTAGTTGCGCCACTGAATACATTCTATTACACCATAATATATAATTATTATATTAAACCAATAATAATAAAACACTTGATATATTTGATATTATCACGCCGGATGACTTATGGGTATCTACACTTATTCTAAATAGACTATTTACAAACCAAAATATTAGTAGCCCTCCCCGAAAAATAATTCCGATTACGGTAGGTACTGTTAATAGCTAGTAATAGCTAGGCACTTACTTTAAATATTATTTTTTTTTAAATAACAATAAGGTACAAGTTTTAAATCCTCATATGACGATGATAAAACAATATATGTTCGCTTGTCGCCTAGTATATAAATCCCTTAAAATATTCACTGCTGAAAAGGTTAACATTTTTAAATTTTATCAAAATGTGTACCTATCTATTCTGTTTTTGTACATACCTATTCCTAAAATTTTATTTCCGCTCGAAATCTATTATAAATTGATTACATACTGTATATATAATATATAAATAATACCATTGATTATAAATTACTATTTATAATCAACGATAATACTGACCTATATTAGTATTGCAAAGAAAGCAGGAAGCAACAAAAAATTCATCAAAATTCAAAAAGACCATCATAAAAAGAAACATCACCGGGTAAAAAGTGGCGTGCCAGGGTAACGTTACCCTGACACGCCAAAGTAAAATCGATTTTTCTCGATGACATTTTTGGGTACAAATTATGGTACAATTAATGGGATAAAAAAATTCTGAAAATTCCAATATGGCGGTGCCAGGGTAACATACCTGTTTTCCTCCGAAATAATAAATGTTGTCGAAAAATGTTAATGACCAAGTATTAAATAATATTGTGACTATCGATGTTTTTAATTCCTTTCAAATATTAATGGAATGACGTATATTGAACTTTGTATTAAATTTTTAGGTTTGAACCCCATAAATGATCCTTTCTAGGACTTAGAGCCCTTTAAATCTAAGAATCCTATAAATAGCCCAAAATTGCCAAAAAAAATATAATGAGAATTGTCACCGTCAATATAGCACTAGATTATTTATTTAGTATATATTACAAGATTTAAAAAGAAATACGAAAAAATTAAGAAGGAATAATAAAAATCGATTTGGAGGAAATTGTATTCTTATTACATTATTTTACATCATTAATCAGTAACTTTTCTTTACACATTGAAAAACTATTTGGAGAATCAAAAAATGACCTCTTTAAACTACCTACCAACTATATGCAATTTGCTACCTAGGTACTGGAAAATGGGTAAGTATGTAACGATTGGATCGTCTTTTGGTCGAAAAGTTGCTCACAGAAAAAATAATAATAAGCATCTCCCCAGCTCTATTTAGAATCTAATATAATTAATTAAATGTTTATTATACTTAGTTTTTCAAAATATAGTTTAGAAATATTAATAAACCAATTACCGACATAAAATGATGTATAATTTAAGGTAATAATAGATAATGTAGATATTATATAATAATTAATAAATATGGGTACCTAATAATCCAACTAATAAATTAACAAATCCAACCAAACATACTATACACGAATACTAGTATATTTTTGGTTGTATTTTTATATTATTTTATTGGTTATTTTTTTTATTTATGACTTGTTTTTGGTTCAATATAAATATATTTTACTTTATTTACACAATATGTAATAATATAATATATTACAAGTTTATTAATAAAAAAAAGCTGGTGAATAGGAGGTGGAAGCACTTCGCTCATCAGATACAAACAGATAGTGGATGTATTGAATTTAAAAGCAATGATAAATAATTCCTTTCAATAAAACAATTCTGAGCGAAACTCGATGCAGAATAATTTTCCATTATTTTCAGTGGCTTTTCTTTAAATTTAAAGGCATTCACAACCCTGAAATTTAATTTTATTACTGATTTTGTTACATTGAACTTTAAAAAAAAAATTTATTGTGAAGACAGAATGTAAAAATATTCATTATTTGTGGAGTTCCGGCGATTTTTCAATATCAATATGAAACCATGTGTGACATAGGAAAACGTTTATAAAAATTACACATTTCAACGTTAAATGATCATGTAAATTAAACATATATACATTTTTTTATTGAAATTTAATAATAATCTAATTTAGAATACAGACTTTAGCATTCAACAGCACTGAACATTCTCCTATTACCAATCTGCAGTCAAATGATATCTGCTCATATGGAGAAAAATTGTATTTTTATAATATCTATGACTAAGAATATAATATACTTTTGAAAAAAATTATAAATAAATATAAAATTATAATGAAAAAAAATTATTTAGTATACATTAATAATTAAAATACATGAAAAAATTAACTTAACTTTAAAATAAAAAAAAAAAAAAAGGAAATGTATTACATATAAAAATATAATAATAATTCATTAAAATAAAAGTGTAGGATTAATTCAAGTATTAATTAATTTCTTAGAGAATTTATAAAACTACTAAATTGATAGTTTAACACTACTTTTTGTTGACTCGCGAGATATTCTTTTATCTTCTCTACAATTTCATCTAAATTCGGTAGGTCCTCACAAGATTTCACATTTAACAGCATGTTTAAAATATGATTCCATAAAACCTTGTCTAAGTATCTATAAAATTATTATAAATGAGTTAGTATTAATTTGATATGATAAATCATAAAAGTACATATTTACCTAGGAAATGGTCTCATAGGCATCCATATATTGCGTATTTTTTGAGTTTTCATGTAATCAGACATGAGAATCATGTAAATAATTCCGGCCAATCCAAAGTAATCAGTCTATAATAAAATGTATTTTGTCAATTTTATTTCTAATAAAATTAAAAACAAAATTTAGAGAAATAAATAATAAGTTACCTGATATGTCCATGGCAAAGTTTCTCTCATTTCATGACAAATAAAATCTGCAGTTTTAACAGAGTGGGTAAAACTAGTTTTAGGAGGAAATAATGTCATATCAATACTACGGCCAAAATCAATCAACTGCACACAGGGTAAAAATGAATCAGTTGAACTTAACAGAAAAAAAATGTATTAATCTCAAACCTGTTAAATAATTTTAAATTATAGCCTGTTCACAGAAAGAATATATATGAGCAAACTAAAATTGAATATTTCCTGTAACTACATCAACCACTAGCAGAGTCTTGCCCCTCAAGAAAATTCCCATTTTTTGACAAATATATATTCTTTATGTGAACGGACCTATACACTGATGATACTCACAATGATTTAACAATAATATTGTCTGGTTTTAAGTCACCATGAATAATTTGACATTGGTGAAGGTATTTCACTGCTAATGTAATTTGTGATACAAATACAGATCCAACCTGTACAGGTATAGACCGATTCTGAAAAACATAATTAATTTTTAATGTTATGGATATAATTAGTAAAATATTTACAGGAAATAATGT
Source organism: Pemphigus obesinymphae (assembly GCA_025469235.1). Lineage (NCBI taxonomy): Eukaryota > Metazoa > Arthropoda > Insecta > Hemiptera > Aphididae > Pemphigus > Pemphigus obesinymphae. Next base: position 13,437 of record JAIPRL010005162.1, read on the forward strand.
ATTTGAAAATTTAATCTTTTAAATATTTACCATCTGCTGTTTATAATTTAGAACAATTGATAATATTGTCCCGTAGGTAGCAAATTCCATGGAAATTATTGATCCCATTTTGAAAACATACATAGTATCCATTTGTATAAAATAAGATATCTACAATAAAATAATAATAGAAGTAAATCAATATTTCTAAAAACTTAAAATACCTAAAATAAAATAAATATAACATATAGTGAAACCTCTATTATACAATAAACTTTATTGAAAAAATGTATTAAATATAAATTGTTCATAAATAACATTTTTTTTACAGAAAAAAAATGATGTATTATAATTAACCCTATCAGTACTAAGTACATTTTTAATAAAATTATGCTTTGTTCATAAATTATTTATTGTGATAATATAATGTGAAAGATTAAGTATAATGATAAATAATATAAAAGTATCATCTAATTATTTAGTCACTTCTATATTTGGCAGTTTTATGTAATACAAAATATCAGAAATAGTTCTGCCTGTTTAAGGGTTAAGAGTATACAATACATGTATTTTCAGTTTTTGTTTATCCAACTAACAGTAAAGAAAACGACATTCTGTATTACAGCTTTTATAATTTCTGATAATATAGTTAATAACAATTCAATAGATAAGAAATTTTACTTTTAAAAAGAAATATATCTATTAAAATTATTGATCTGAAAACAATTATATCTTTTCACAAACTAAAATTTCAGGGGAAAATCCAGTTAGACATAGATAATAATCTTAAATCAAAATTTCACTAAGTATATTTTTATTTATAATAACATAAGTTGTTTACTTTCTCAGAGTCTTTAAGTCGATACTGAATTTCTTTACTAATATACCATTCCCAATTACAAGAAGGTTTTTGAATTTTAAGCGCCTTTTGTACACTGGTATCTTCGTGTGATTGAACTTTTACAACACGGGCATATGACCCTTTTCCAATTTCACTAAGGAATAACATTTTCTTGTCACCTATACAAAATATTTCAATATTGTTTAAAAATAGCTATGCAATATATTATGAAAATTAATATTTATACCTAATTTGAATTCAGTTCGCATACTCGGCATGTCAGATTCAAGTTTTATATAACCAGGGATATGGCGTTCGTTTGGAAATTGTATGACTTTTTGTAATAAATTATTTATTAATCCATCATCAAAAGGATTAATAGAATCACCTATTTACAAAAATATTATTTATTGTTTAATAAGAGATACCAAATAATAATAAATTTGCAAAATAATATTCAGTAAATGTATAAAACCATTATCCCATAGACACACGTATAAATAATTGTCAGTGTCTATATTTTGTCCATCATAGTGTGATATATCATATTATTATTCCAATATGAATTTTGAAAACATATTAAAATTTTCAACAAATGAACTTATTTTTAAAACAATTTTTTATCTAAAATATTGATCAAAAATAGTATTTCAAAAATTTAAATATGTTGTCAAAATCTTTATTGCATAATTTAATCAGTAGCTACAATGCACAAAAAGTGGGTATTTTTGTTTGTATAAAACTTGCCACATTCATTTTTCAAATTTAAATTAAGTCAAATGTTTATACCAAAATCAATTGTAGATATTTCTTGTTTTTTGACTGAATAATTTGTGATTGTTCCAGATGAAGTACTACTATTACGCTCTTTTGAGGCTTCTAAAATTATACTTAAACTTTTTGCCAATTGAGATCCTTCGGTTTCATTTGATTTTTCTTCAATTAACCTAATAAAATATATTGTTTATTCAGTGGAAAAATGACATTTTTATACATTTAGTCAAGATGTAATATATAAACAAAATTATACTAAAATTGCTCTATCTAATATAAAATAGTTGATTGAAATTTACATACTTAAGCGATTTTTGTTGACTGTCAATAACACTTCTCGTTTTGTTTTGATTTGGAGCTAACGGTGTAGAGCTAGACAGAAGAAAGGCAAATGCCTGTGTTGAGCAAGTCATAGTATCATCATTTACTTCATTCTAAAAAATAAATTAATATATATATTTTTAAATTTATAGCTATTAAGGAATGTTAGAATTTAAAGACAAAACTCCATTCAATAAGTTTACTCCCAGTTTTGCTATTAAAATCTAGCACACTATATATAACTTAAAATTGCAAATAATTACATTAGATTCTGTGATTTTTTGTTGAATTTTTGAAATGTTATTCCCGATACCATTTTTAATAGGAATTTTACTTTCCGGACCATTTTTAATAAGCATTTTGTTTTGTTGTGCTTTAGAAACATTGTCAATAACTTGGTTTTTAATAGGTGAATTGTTATCTTCGTAAACCATAAATGATGGTGGGCATTGTGCACTATTATTAACAACTTCATCACTAATTGGTTTTATCTCTTCTGAAATTTTATTGGATGCATTGTTGTATGGAAATTTAAAATTATTGTCACTGACATTGTTTTGAACATGCATATTGTTATGCTGTGCTTTAGAATCATTGCCATTAACTTGTTTTTTAATAGGTGATTTGTTATCTTCATAAACCATAAAATTTGGTGGACACTGTACATTGTTTGGAACATTTTCTTCGTTAATTGGTTTTATTTTTTCTGAGTTCAATTCCTCCATTTTATCTGTTTAAAAATATATTAATTAAAAAAATTTCATTAAAATCTTTATTTAATACTCTTACCTGGACTACTCCACATTTGCTGAATTAAATCAATTGCAACTCTTGTATTGACAGTAACAGATTGACTTAATGTATCAGATGCCACACGCTCGCTACTTATAGCTCCAGGTTCAAGTGGAACCTATAAATTTAGTTAACTTAAATTGATTTACGTTTCAATAAACATTAAATCACTTTACTTATTAATACATAGGCATTTTGTATTCATTATGCCATTTATTTATAGGTATATATATAGCTATTAATTATAAATAGAATACAACGAAAGAACTAAAATAAGTAAAAATGATTATTCAAATATTTTTATTTATAAAGACAATAATAATTTACCTTTCATCATTTTTAGTTAAAAAGTAATAGTTAAATGTTTTTATTAAGTAATAGTTAAATGTTTTTATTAGAAATCAATATTTTAAAGACTTAATATTTTTTTAATAAATCTTCTTCTCCTTTGCCTTCCCTCACAACTATTTGCGGTCAGCCATCCTACACTTCCACTAAACTCGTACCTCCCGTATAATCTTCAGTTACCAACATATTCCTCACATCACTTGCCATCACATTCCCCACCAATTTTTTGCTCTTCCTTTCCCCCTCTGACAATCAACAAGCATTTCTTTTACTAATCATACTGTCTCTGTCTCTTCCTTCCTTAATATAAGCCCCCGATCCATCTTAATATACTCTCCCTCATTTTGTCAACTATCAAAGTTACTTCTTTACTACCTCTTATATACTCATTCTTTATTTTGTCCTCTTTAATCACTTAATATTCTCACCTCTGTTATATTAATTTTCTAATCTATCTTCCTACCAAACTGTACAAAATTCTGTTTCATACATTATTACAGGTCTGAATAATCTTATAAAATTTACTTTTTAAAATAATATAGATTCATTTATCACACAAAATACCTGACGTTTCTCTCCACTTCATCCTGTATATCCTTTGTTATTTTATCCATTACCAGGGAAAATAAGTAAAGACTTAAGAGGATGTTAACCTCGCATTTCTTGTCTCTGTCTATCTAACAGATAATATAGCAAAATCACACTACGCAGAATTGAAATTTTTCGTTTAGGTTAAATTTAGAGTATAAACACCTATTACAACATTTAATGCAAGGAAAATTTTCGAGTGAACATGGGCATTTAGTAAAATATCGTCTGACAAAAAAGTTAGCTATTTAAAAATATCAAAAACTAAAAATGCCGTAACTTTTTTTTCTGGCAATATTTTACAAAAAGCCCATGAGGTTCAATCAAAATTATTCTTCTCGTTAAATTTGATAATAGGTGTTTAAGTTCTAAACCTAACCAAAATGCCATAATTTCAATTTTGCGTTGTATAATTTTGCTATATTGCCAATTAGATGGACGGAGACTGAAAATGCGGGTATAGCATCCTCTTAATGCTAACTCTGGTACACTCCCACTCTGACCCTAAAATCCTTCGTTTCTCCACACACTCTTGTATTGCCCCTTCATACATCTCTTCAATTATGTTCACATACTCCTTTGGTAATCCTTTCTTCATTAATGTCCACTTCAAGATCTCACTAGGAACCATATCATATGCCTTCTCTAGATCAATAAATACCATACATAATTTCCTTTTCCTTTATCAGTACATTTCTACGATCTGTCTTACACAAAATATTGGCTCCATTGTTTATCTCCCAGGCATAAACCCAAATTTATTTCTCCTAACAAATGTCTCATTTCTTATTCTCTTATCTTTTCCCAAATCTTCATACTATGGCTCATAAGCTTTATCTGTCAATAATTTACACATTCCTGTACTTTCCTTTACCTTTAAATATCAGTACTGCACAACTCTTCTTCCACATTTCTCGAATTTTTCCTTTTATATAATATATCTTTATATTATATCAACGTTATATGTAAAAGTAAAATTAATGTATGCTATAAAAAAATAATAAATAAAATATGTGATTTCGGTCATATTGTTTTTCATTGTCCTGCATTCTCAAGCCAGATTATTATTATATGTGGTAAATTCCCTCTCTTCTCCAAACTTGATTTTTTTTATATTTTTTAAATAAATAAGTTGTATAATTAGGTACCTTAAAATCATTATTATTCACATTATCTTCTATTAGAATAACTTTTTTTAAAGGTTCCTTCCCTTGGTCTTTCATTAAATTCAATTTTTCTTTCACTAAAATTAGAAATAAATAATTAATTATATAAAATAAATATTACTCTCATTTGAACATAATAATAAATACTAACTTTCTTTTTCTTTTTTTAAAAATATCTCATAACGTATCTCTTCAAGTTGAATATCCATACCAGCTGAATATACCTAATACAGAACATATAAAATAAAAATGAATATATAATGTATTAATTATTTATTTACTTTTATATTTATCATTTAAATATTTTTTGTACAACAGAATAACTTAAGTCATGTTGAATTACTTAAATCAAATTATGTTATTATTATTTAATTTTTAAAACTCAATAGTATTACATGACATAGTGTTATTCTGTTACCAGAAACGTACATTTCTGGAATATTCCCGAAAACAAAAAAGTACTGGGAACATTAAAATTGTTAAGGTTTTATTACTAATTTTATTTTAATAATTTTAATTATTTTGAAATTTGAATAACTAAAAGTATGGAACAATTATAATTTACAGGCCTTTTTATTTTTTGAGAACATTCTTTTTACATGTTATTTTCAGAATAAAATTGCTTGAAAAATTCCTGTCAGACTTATTTTTGAAGTAAATGACAAAAAACATCAGTTCTCAAAAATTTCAAAGATCCTTAGGAACAACAATAACTACATAATATAACATAACAATGTTTTATTTTTAGATAAACAAAAATATTAAATTTTATTTTTTTTTAAGAAAATATTGGAGCTCAACAATTAAAAAAAAACCAATAATAAATAAATAAATAAATAGAATAAAATTAAATTGAAACTTTCAGGAGAGGAGAAATTTCAGAGGGTCTATAGCCAAAAATAAAATGATTAAAAAAATGTGTACAGTAATAAAATAAGAAGAAGAATGTCATTCAAAAAGTCTTCATGACAGAGATATCACAATTAGCAGCATCTATGAGTAAAGTGAAGTAGAGGGATGGAAATTAATTGGATTATGACCATTAAGGTGAGAAAATGTAACAATAATATGTCTATACTCTGTTCAAAATACAAACTGTACCCGGCGGCGACAGTCAGATGACATCAACCACCTCCCTGCTGTTTTTTACGGCTTTTTAACATTTTAAGTATGAATGATCATGATTTTGATGTCCCTGAAATGGACGAAGACAATACTATTTCTCCAAAAAGAAGAAATGTACAAGGAAATAAATACTACAAATAAATATACCGACCGCGACATACGAAATACAAACGAAACTCAAATTTCGAATCGTGCACCAGTCACTAAGTAAGCACAATACATTTTAAATTATGAGTACTCATTGTCTGTATTAATAGACTAATACGGCGCTCGAGACAAAACTTGGAACGTAGCCACGCCCTTGCGCATAACTTGACCGCCGGGTACCGTTCCTATTTTGAATAGAGTATATGGACATTAAGACTATGAAACCAGAGGCAAAGCTACAGTAACAAAGACTATAAAGAAAGTCAAGCCTCATTTAAAATCAAAATTATACTTCATATGAGACCTTTCTAAAAAATACAAACATATAATACAATTGAAAACAATGATTTTACCTTATGTTTACAATACATGGGCTTTTTAGTTGGATCAGGAGCTTCAAATACTGCCACAGGACAAGAAAATTCAATGTTTTTAATTCTTCGGAGGGCATTTGGTACTGTTATACCCGGTAATTTTGTTACACTTTCTGCATTATCTTGGTGTACTGAAAATATAAATATTATACAAATTCATTAGCAGGCATAATTTCAAAGAAAAATATGAAAATATTTCATATAATATTACAATCAATTTTATCATTAATAATATATATTATTTTGTTATAAATTGATAATTAGATTTTCAAGAGCTATTTAAAAAAATTAACCTTCAAAATTTACTGTTGGTACAGGTTTAGGCGTTTTTGAAGTCTTTTTAGGTTTTGTCCAGGGTCCAGGTTCCACGGAATTTTCTTTATTTAACCCTTTTTGAGCAAGATCATAATTGTTGTTTTCAATTCCAAGCAATCCATTTTCACCATTGTCCTATATTTAATTATATTACATTAAATAATTATTATCAGGTCCTATTTTCTATCAATATTAACTTTTTTTTATGTACCTACTTAATATAATTTTATAGTTATTTAATTTTTTAATAACTTTACTTACCTCAAAAACCATTGGAACAGACGTTTTACCATTAACAGTGTTAACTAGTGGTATTTTCCCCAAAGAACCACCTAAACCAATTCTAATACCACCATGTGTCTCAGATTTCTTTAAAACACTAATGGGCTGCCTTTTTCCATGTTCTTGATTTTTTTCTTCATTGTTTGTTACTTGTCCAGTAAGCATTCGTCTAGCAAAACTTAATTGGAATTGGCTATGAAATAAATTATAAATTTTTTATTCATATTAAATTAAGTACAATGAATGTATGTAACTCTTACAGGTGTGCTTCTTCAAGTTGTTCTACAGGTTCAGCTTTAGCTTGGATACCTAACATAAATATTTGATTTACGCGTTTGAAATCATTGTATCTATCCAATAAATCAGCCCAAGCTCGATAAAATATTGCACATCTTGTACCAATCCCTTGGTTGTAAACAGTTTGATATAACTCAATGGCATTGGATTGTTCTTCGATCTAAATAATTAAAATGTTTTTAAACATCAAATATATCATATTATAATACTATTAAAAAATATATATTTACATAGTTGATTAAAATCTGAATAAATCTAGGATCTTGCTTGTACTTAGGATCATTTTTAAAAGTTTGTACTGTTTCTTCTACAAGAAGTAAAAGATTACTTTTTGGCCCAACCAAAATATATATTTGTTCAAGCCATTTAATGTATTCCAATCGGGGAAATAATGGATCGTCACCATCATATGCACGAATTGCACGTTCATATTGTCTAAAAAAGGTATAGGTAAGTATAGGTATTAGTATATGTACATATGTGAAACTCACTCTTTTTCTTTATTTAATTTTTGTTGGATTTCCATATTAGATTGTGCTTGTAAAGCACTTTCCAACTGATTTGGTTTTCTACCTTGTTTTAAAGGTTTAATATTTTCTTTTGTTTTATCCAAATCATCATAAGTAATTTTTGGTGAACTCATTGTAGGCTATAAATAATAAATATTAATGATATTAGGTACACGAAAAATTTACAAATTAAAAAACCTAATCAGTTATGTTTTTATGTGCTATAGTTTCATAGTCTTTTAAATTGTTTGATAATTATATTTTATATATTTTTATTATAATTGTTAACTGCCAGTTAACACCAATATCAAATTAAGTGCATTACAGATCATTTTTCAAATAACCAACCAATATATGACAATGCACTTAGTAATGAACCCGAACATCGCATTCATTTTTCTTCTGTTTATACGAGAATGGTAGACAGTTTATCTAGTCTTATATGTAAAATTTACATCCGCATTTGTAATCAAATGTTCAGCTATCCTGTGGCCATTAGTCTGATGAGAATCAAAAATCAAGATTTAATACAATAGGTATTATCTAAATTGTATCAAAAAGTAAACACCATGATCATCACAAAAGTCAGTCGAGCGGAGATCGTAAATAATTATGATTAAATATTATTTCTAAGATCCAATATGGATCCCAGATCGCTCGGGAGTGTAGCTTCTGTTAAGATTTGTGTCTAAACTGGGCTTTTTTAATTTTACAATATACTCTTTATAAAACAGTTTACATCATTTCAGACACTTAAATACCTTCAAGTCACATGTGAATTAATTTTTTAAACCATTTTAAAAACACTAATTTTTTTTTATTGAATTTATAAATATTTTTTTTAATTGGTGACTTGTCTAGTAACACTGTGTGCGAATTAACTCAAAATTAATTTTTATAAGCATTATCTTAGTTTTTATCTAATTTCAAATGAAAAAAAACCGTGTCTACTCATCTATAATTATATTATTATATACCTGTTGTGACATAAAATTTCAATTTTTTTTTTTACAATAATTATGTAAGTAAATAACCAGTGTTGGGTAAATTACTTTTAAAAATTAATTCAATTACATTAAAAGCTACATTAAATAAAAGTATTCCAATTACTTTACTGAATTACTGAAGTTACAAATGAACTTTTTAAATAAAATGTTAGAATTGATAGTAGTTATTATATTTGAGGATAGATTTTTAATTAATAGGGCACAGATATTGATGCTCTAAAAAACCTATAAAAATTACCTAAAAAAATACATTTATGACCTATAAAACTACATATATGTCCTTAAAAATATGTTTAAAATTACTTAAATTATATATTGTATTATATTTCATATTTCTTATTTGCAGTTTTTCTCGAATGATCCTAAGCAAAGTTCAGTACTACCCAGGTACTACCTATAATATTGTTTTTAGTAAAACTAGGTAGGTACCTACAAATAGAATTGACTTCTTTAAAGAACCAACCAGAATAAATGTTCCAACAAAATGCAGTTTACCCAAAAATTCCTATACAAATATTAAAAAAAGTTTGGTCAGTAGTGGATGAAAGTACTTAGTTTTTTATATATATAATATAATTATTATATATAATAATATAATTTATTGAATTTGAAAACAATGATGAAAATTATTGTATTTAATAATAAACAATTCTGAGCACTGTATTTTTTTTTCTTTTGGTCTTTATCAATATGGTTAAAAAGTATTAACTATATTCTATACTAGTCTACTTAATATAATTAGGGAAACATCACTATTATAGGTTAATCTTAGAAACCTATTTTCAAATGTATAATATATATTTATATTGTTATTGCATATTATAAATATTTATATTTCAACGTCATTGTATAATAATTTTTGTATAAACAATTTTTCTCATTAGAATTATTTACTATTATTAGGTACTTTAATTATCATAGGAAACACCAACGGCAAAATTATTTTTCATGACATAATGCGTATTGCATGTGTATAAATAAGTTATTGACTTGTTAATGACAAACATTGAGAATTATACGGGTCAATAATTAAACTTTAGTTTGACCAGGTATAATAAAATACTATATATTGAATAACCACATAAAATGTATAAGTAAATTCGATTTTGTAAATATTACAAATTTACAAACAGATATACACCATATAAGTATATAGGTACTATACTAATTATAGAATTAATTTGCTATCAAAAAAGCTATTTTTTGTAAATCAATTTTAAACATAATATACTAGCTGTCGATTCCGGCTTCATCTAGGCTTTTAATTTATATTTCCCTTTAAATACATTATAAAAAATTGTATTAATAAATAATATTATATTCATGTATTTCATTATAAAAATAAAAGTCCACTTGCCACTCCCCCCTTGAATAAAAATAGGTAGTTACACTATACCTTGTCTCATGAAAGAAAGGTAACGTTTCGTGAATGTTATACTGTGCCACAAATCGCTGCCGGGCCATCGATTCGTTGCGTAGTTACACCTGATCTGAGTGTGGAAGGAGTACTAGGCGAGGTGCGGCATGGGGATGCGCTAGACCTACCGGTTTTCGTCAAGACAACTTTCATGAGACAAGGTATATATAAGTATGTATACACAGTATACATCTTATAGAAGATAGTTTTTCTTCGAGCTTAAGGAATCTACTTTATGAATCAAGTTAATTATATTATTTCAATAGATTCCCTATACAAATATTTTAATTATGATGACCTATTATAAATCTTATACCTATGTTGTACAATTATGCATCCATAACATAATATGCATAAATCTAATCTACATTCATAAATTGGTGTACCTTTTTTTAGCATAATATTTTGTTTGGTCTTATCTCTAACCTTTGTAGTAAATACATTTATGAAGTACCTATGTGAACTTTTATTTAATTACTTATATTTATACTTTTTCTGTGAAATAATTTTTAATTTTTAATGGCAAATACCTATTTAACTAATTATAAAAACATACACTTTATTCCAAAGTAGAATATAAAAGTTTGCACAATGCGACTGAGGTTTGGAAGCTCATAGACCAATTTTTCTCCCACTATTCTGCAAAATTGACAACCAATGTCAAACAAATGAGCTATCAACTTTCGACGGTGCATATAAAAGTACAAAAATTTAACGGCGATGTCTGACGCTTCGGCACAAACACCTGGTGAGCAGATCGGTCACTAGAGCAGGTGCGCGGCATTGAACGAAAATTGGTTATACGGCCGGTATATTCTACTTTTGAATGCAGTATAGGTATAATAATTATATCAACAACAAAATAATATATTTTTATTGATTTTATGATTTATTGTTACATTGGTTTTATTTAATGTTTTTCTTTTTATGGCTATACCTACCTATATATCTTTTAAGGGTAGGAGGCAAGCACATATTTTAAAGATAATTTTTTTGATTTTCCCAGTAGTTTTAAGCATTGAGGAAAACACTAATAACTGACATTTTTTATAAATAACAAATAAAATTATGGTTACTATATATATATATATATATATATATATATAATAGTATACCGAACTTTACAAAGATGTATATTTTTAATGTAATGACTTATTTTTGCTTTCAAATTTACAATGATAATAATAATTATACACTATTGTGTCAATGTGTATGAAAACCGAAAGTATGATAAACCAACTTCCACCATCTGTATCTAAAGAACTTTTTAGTATTCATAGTATTATTGTTAATATCATTAAAATGGGTATTAAGTAGTACCTATTTGTTATTTAAATACATTTATAATAAAACATTTTTACAATATTGGTACCTACGGGAATATACAAAATGTTAATTAATGCCTAATGAACAATTGGTAATTAATGAAATTACATTCAAAGATTACATTAAAAAGATATCAGTTCGATTATATTTATAGCATAATATTGTTTAAAAAAAAAGTATTTCATATTTTCAGTTTGTAAAATTCAACAAAAGTATATGTAGAAAATGTTTCTAAAGAATAAACGAATTACAAATAAGAATAAAACATTGGATAGAAACGGAACGATGTGACTACAAACATGAATTCACATTCACTGTTGACATTTTTGAGAATCAATGAATTACAGGTTGCGATGTAAGTACGCATTTACTATGTACAATAAACGATGAAAAATATATTTACCTTTGCGAGATATGATTTTCTGTTTTTAAAATAAAATATCCATACAGCGAACACGATTTTCGCAGTCGAAAAAGACTGCAAAGAATGAAAATTCTTTAAGTTTAAACGAATTCGTAGCGAAAACAAAAAGAAAATGGAAACAACTAACGGTCAGGTACAACATACAATAGTATTATACTCGTAGAACACTCAACACAAGCATAAAAAAATATAACGACGATACAACGATGAAGTGATAACAATATTTAAATCTAACCGATTTAAAGACAACATTTCATTAACCAAGGCAGATCTCTCAAAAACATGGAAGATAAGAATAAAAACGACCAGTTGCGCCAACATGAAACCAAAAATCCCACCAAATTATAAAGTTGATAATATAATATACAATCACAGAACAAAAATGCATTATCTGCAGACCGCAAGTGATTATGTGATAAAATCTTTGGAATGTATTTAATTTCAATATTCAAAATACATCATATTATAATATTTTACGACTATAATAATAATTAAATAAGTATTAATGTATCATTTCCTTAAAATTAATTAAATTAATGTATTTATTTAACCCTCATGATTAGATAATTAGATTGTCATAAGTCATACTTATTTATTCTCTATTTTCCATAAGAGTAAATATAAATTACTATTAGTCATCAACCTATATAAGTAGGTAGGTACCTATAAGAAGAAATATTGCATATTTAAATATTAAGTAGGTACTATCGATGATTCATATTTGTCACAAATATCAGTTTATAAGTTGCCAAATATTTTATTATTTTATCTTGCGACTTGATACATTGAATCAATATTTTTCTTATTTGGCTAATAAGACATACATTAGTGCACAGAAAAATGTATTGATTTTACTAATTTTACATCTCCTATATTACAAAATATAATATTAAGTGTTGTTAGGTATTTGATCACGATATAACTAGATAAAAGTAAAGTTACCAAAGTACGGTTAAGATTTCAATAACTCATTTATATACCTACCTACTATTTCTACATATTTAATGCTGTTTAGTAAATTTATTAAAACGCAGATGAAACGTATTAAAAATGATAAATAATTGTACATGTATATTATTGACAAAAGACCAATTACATGATGACATTTTATTATGAATTACATTTAATTATATTAACAATTTTAATTTAAATACACACACGTCTATCATTACTATAATAACATAACATGTTTAACATTTCATAATTGATTTAACTTACTATTTTATTATTTATAAGTGATGATTGCATAAGAGAAAGAATTTATTAGGTAGTAATTATATACCTATAGTATATTTCTATATAACTGCCACAACTGCTCAAATTTATTTGATGTAATTTATCATTTCCATAAACAAATTAATAGTGATTTTATAATTTTAATATAATGTACATTATACAACTATATATGGTTAGAATATACCTACATACCTATTTAATATATTGTACAAAATAATAATAGATAGACACATATGACACAATATATATTTGTAAACAGGTAATATATTTAGTTAGGTACATTATATAATAGAAATTATGTAGAAATATATGGCATTATAGCTATAATGAAGTTATTATTGAACACCTAAGTTATAAGATATTATTCTATGTAATGAGTATTAGTATTTTACAGATGAGAGGGAGGTGATCAAAGATTTTCTCCTCCCCCGGACCTAAAGATTTAAGGGATGTCAATTTTTCTCGAAAATTGTCATGAAAGAAGCAAACATAAAAGAAAGGCATAGTAATACCATAGGCACCAATTTGCACAAATTACCTTTTTTTTTAAGTGATATAATATTGGAATTAACACTGCAAATAAGCCAAAAAAATAAGTAATTTGTGTAAATGTTTCCAAAAACTGAGAGTCTAGTTACAGCATGTCCCCGGGCTCGAATTTCACCACAGCCCATACATTTTATATTAATGTAGAATTTAAGTGATAAATTATTCCCATAAGCAAATTTTAAAATGCCAGTCAGTAGGGTGTGGAAACACTTCGCTTGTTGGATAGGATACTGATGGTGGATATATTGAACTAGTGAGAATAAATAATTTCTTTCGATAAAACGATTCTGAACAAAGCTTTGGTGTATATTACATGAGTATTACTATTACCATTTATATGGCTACTAAAAAATACAACGTCAATATACACAGTGCTTTACTGCTATATTAAATATTTGCCATTTATTATTTAGTGTAAATTTCAAGTTTCGGGAAGTTTAATTTTCCAATTTATAATAATTTTCAGTCTTTTTAGGTAAATATAAATATTATAATATATTACTTATATAGTCAGTAACCATGTTTAGTTTATTTGTTATTTTCTAGTTTATAACAACTTTTCATGTTACCATTGATTATATAATATATAATCAATGATGTTACCTATTTCTCTTATAAAAGGTAGTTATTCGTTACACTTTTGAAAACTACTCTGAGCCAACAAATGCAGGCATGTTTGCATACTTTTAATAATATATTTTATACTATTCACATTATTTAACACCAGTATAATAGATGTTTGTTTTCTGTGCAATGTTAATGGACATGAACATAACATTTGCAGTCGTTGATGAGTGTTTGAAGTGGGAGATTCCCATAAAATATAATCAAAGGCATACAAATTTTTGAACATCTTTGATTCAATTTGAATCAATGATTTAAAAATAGTAACATTCTACTCTGTAAGTAATTTTACACTGAATAAATAAATTTACTAGCTGTTTGTTCACAAAGTAATTCAAGCAAATGTCCACTTATTTATATATTATATTTATTTAATATTGTCTAACTATAACATAAATTGTAAGATATAGAAATATAAAGTAGGTATATGTTTAAACACGCTTGTTGTTTAAATAAATGTATGTAAATACAATTATTTTGTATTATAATGTATATGGTAATGTTTAAATATGTTTTAATATGTTGAAATAACTTTGTATTTCAGGTCTATAGAATATAATTTAAATACTTTTTGGGCTTTTTTTTAAAAAAAAAAAAAAAAAAAAAACCTGCAAATGCATATAAATTTGAGCTCAAATCATGACCTGTTTAGATTGCCTCAATTAAATTTCATAAAAATAATAGAGGGGATCAGTGTAAACAAACATTGAATATTCCAAAATTAATGATCAAATTGTAAATCTATGCCTTTGTAGCTTAGAATTTTAGTATATTTTTATTGAAGTCAAATATTGTTAATAGTGTTTTAAGTCACAAATCCGAATAATATCCATAACAATCTTTTCAATAATATTTAGAATGCTAATACTTCAATCATGAATCAACCAATTAATTTCTTTAGAAAGAAAAAAAAACAGATATTATTTGTATGATGTTATTTTATTAATTTTTATTAGTGTTTATACAGTGAACATGGTCTTTCATCAAACAATGTAACCATTGATGATGATTTATAGGTACTTGGTAGTTTTTAAAATCTTTAAGATTTAATAATATGATATTATTCATTAAATAGTTCCCAATTATTTAAACAGTATTACATTTTATATATGTATATATATGTGTGTATTATTAAAACTTTACTATTTAACATTTCTATTTTTTTTACACATTTGCATGTATTAAGTTAAATTTATAATTTTATAATATAATATTATATTGATAAACAATAAATACTATTATCAAGAGATCTGTTACCGAAAATATGTTTGCCTAAAAGTAGGTAACATCGTCTTTGTGCATAGTTGTTCATTCAACAGTATTTTGGTGAACAGACTATACTTACATATATCAATATTTTTAATAAAATTTTAGACTTTTCATTTATAATACATTCAGATTCATAAAAATGAATGTTTAAATGTAAAAAATTTAAATAGCTTTCATTTTTTATTTCAGTTAATAATTTAGTTTGTATATATATATTATTAATGATTGTTACCTTTTTTTTGTTATTAAACAAAAATCCATCAGAGCACACAGTACATTAAGTAACTTCTAACACATTTGGTACAAAATAAAATACAGTGAAGTGAAATCTATTTATAATTTTATCCAAAACAGGATTGTTTGAATCTCAGTTTTTATTTTGTTGATTTGTTTTAAACACGGTGTTATAAAAAGAATAATGTTAGTATGATAGACTATTCTTATTATTATCACCTTTGTATATATCACAGAGTAATAATAATATAGATATGGCATTTCATATAGCAATGTGTAAAGAATAATGCAGTGGCCCTTATCACACAAACACCGCATCCGATAATCTAACAATCTAATTACATAGACCTATGTTGTAGCCAACTTACAAACAGTAGTTTTAGAAAATATGATCTTGGACTTTTAGATTTAAAAACGATTTATATTTTCGTTAAGTTGGTCACAGCCATTCATACAACATTCCAAGAGGCGCGATTGGTTGACGGCCATTTTTAATATAACAAAGGCGTAGCCAACATAACGAACATAAAATACTTTTCGAAATTATAGTATACTTTTTAGTGTAATTGTATAACAAATAACTATTTCCCAAACTGTAATGTCCTTAGATTTGCACCTACGCATATTATAAGAGTTGTAGATGGTTTTTGGACGGGTTTGGTAATTATGGCTGGCTTGCACTAGAAACTAGACGCCACCAGGAAGTAAAATCTTGTTGACTACCTCATTTGCTACCCGGAAGTCGAACCAGGGACCTCATGCGCTGAATTGCGTATTTGAACCACTCGACCACATTCGACTTCTAACACAAACCTATATAATTTATCATAAATTTACGAGTTTGAATTTTTATTTTTATAATTATTTGCGATCGCAAACATATTTCTACATGATAAATTACAAACATATTATAAGAGGACGTCATACACACGGGTTTTAAGGGTATTGACAATTTTAAGAAAAATAAAAATCTAAAAATTTCAAGATGTTCAAATACATTTTTAAAATAATTTAAAAATAATACGGTATTAGTGGTGTAGGACTCCAAGTCTACAATACGTATTATTTTATGACTAATTTTACTAACCATAGACCTATTAACTAATAAGGAATAAGGTCTATTCTACTAACTGCGTCCTTTGTTCATTGGCGGTACTTTGTTAATTTAATAAAATAATTAAACACTTTCACAAACAATTCCACGCATCTACTAACAGTTGACTGACTGATGACTACTAAATCTCTAGAAACAACCTAAACACATAAAATAAGATATAATATACTTGGTATAAATTATGTTATTGCCTAGCTTGAACAACAATAGGTAGGGTCTATTATAATTATCAATTATTTTATAGAGTAACTACTTACTTGAACAATTTAAGTTCCGTAAAAATGTAAAACAGCTAAAAGTTGTATCAATGAAAAAACCGGCAAACCCCTCATAGAACTATTATCAAATTCATCTTCATATATATATATATATATATATATAAGAGGCATTAAAAATTCGATGACAGGTACTTTAAAAAGTCTAATCCAAAATAATTCAGTATTAAATAAAATATACCCAATACAAAATTGTTTATTCATAATGTAGGTATTTATATATTTTATACTTGACTAAATCTATTTATAATTTCTCCATCATTATAGAATTCTATTGGATTCTCCATATCGCTTATATATCTCTTAGGAACACACACATCACCAAAATGTTACTTAATAAAAATCTACTAGAACTCAACGTCTTTCATTTCGATTAGATTATTAAAATGTATTGAAATTGAGTGATAAAGCTAAAAGTAGTGCTTACCTACTTTAAGAGTAGTCTATGTTTAAGCAATTATATTTCTTTACTTATGTATAAATACTCGTATTATTTATGAATCTTGTTAAAGTCATAAGTATAGCTTAAGCAATACTTTGTCTTAAGCATTAACTATGATTATGACCCCAAAATATTTTTTATAGTATTTTCAATTATATAATACTTTTTTATTTAATTATTATTAGACATACTACTATACTCAGTTTATACTATAGTTATAAATAATTTTATAACGAATTTATATGCACAAAAAACCCTCAAAATATGCATTTAAAAATACTATATATATATTTAAATTTTATAAATAGATACCTAATAGGTACTACCATTGATTATAAATTACTAATATGTAATTTATAATCAATGGTACTACCTATGCATTAAATATGCAAAAAAGTTAAAAACATACAAAATAAAATTGGTATTATTTTAATAAAAATGATATAAATCTAGCACATTCCTTGTCGGATAAAGTCTACTTTGTTATACCCTGGAAATTTGTTAGTTACTTGTATTTTTAAAATATTTAGTATTCAAAAACAATAATTTCACAAATTTTTATAGCTGGATATAAGAACACATGAAAATAAAAGTTAAAAACAAAAATATGCATTAAAAATCAAAATATGCACAAAAAAAAATGACAAATATACAAAAAAAAGTTAAAAACAAAATCGATGTTATTTTAATAAGAATGAAATAAATCGTACACATTTCTTATCAGATTTCAAATAGCCAATTCTAATAAATATATGGATTTACACATAAATCCGTTCGCTAGTTATAAACTAGCTGGTATTCTATTCCTAAGTAGTAGAAATCAAAAATGAAATAATATTACTTGAACTTTTTTTTTATAAATTATAAATTGTTTAAATTTACAATTAGTATATAAAAAATTTTAAATTTAAATATTATTAATAAAAAATAGTTTATGGTTTTTACAAACATACAAAAAAAAAATCAATACAAAAATCCATACAGTATTGTTTAAATACCTATTGTTGCCTAATTGCCAATATACTTTTAAATATATAGATTGATTAGGTATATTATTATAAATAGGTAAGTAAGTATAATGATTATAATTAGGTATAAATATAATTTCATTATGATTTAAATATATAGACATCAATTATTTTTTATTATTATATTTTTCAAAAAATAGAATATTTTCAACACGTACACCTACTCGTACGTTTAAAACAAGTTAGGAAAGTCCACTCTACGAGCATGCTAATATCACAAATTCTAAACATACCTATCTATTATAATTTGTAAACAATAATCTAATGATATACAACAAAATATCTATTTAGTAACAAAATCAATAATCTTAACTATGCACTATTAACTACGGACGGACACAACGAGGATATAATTATATTAAAAGTGTCTAAACTTATATTTGGAAACCTAAAAAGTATAAAGTGATTTTAATGTTTTAAAAATCAGTTGGGCGTTCCATAAATCCACTTCCAATTTTTAAATCAAATAATATTAAAACCTATTATAATTAAAATCTTAAATTAAATACATTTCAACCATATATTTTTTTAATAGACTTTATGTGCATTTGTAAATGTTGTCTACAAGTTATATGTTAATATGAACCTATTATTTGTTTTATGATTTTGGGATGAAAAGTACGATTGTTTTGAATACAATTTTATTGGTATGTATTGTATTTGAGATAAAATTTTGGTGTATTATTACAAAATATAAATTTGATTAAAACGATTTAACAAATTTTAAATAGAACTATTTAATATAAGTAGGTTGGTATAAAGGATATATTTGAGTAAAAATTCGGGTGGCCCTTTTTCCGCCAAAATGGTACCTTTTCGTTTTCCGTCAAATAAAAAAACGTCGATTCTCTTTCCCCAAAACCCCACCTTTTCTCTTTTCCGCTAGATTAAAAATCGATAGTATGTAATATGTATAATCATTAACTACCTCAATACGTAAATATATAGTGGCTCGAAGGTGAAATATCTACTAGCTAGTAGGCATGGGCGCCCCCAAAAGGGTGGCAGGGTATGGACAATTCCTCCCCCCTTAGCTTTTCTACTGAGTTAAAAAAATTACATCCAAAATTCAAATTCAATATCGCAGGTACTTGCAAGACTGCAGTGATTATAGAACTATTTATTTTTAAAGTATTTTTATTTATTTATTTATAACAATACATCAATATTGAACAAAATTTATGGATTAAAAATTAAAATTACCAATAACCCGATTACCCGTATTTTTGTTGATAATATTTGATTATCTCCATAGCTATTTCCAACGTACCAATGGAAGTGGCGTATTTACGGGGGGGGGGATTTGGGGGATAGATCCCCCCCTTGCACTTTGACTTTTAATTTTTTTTTATGGAAATATATAGTGAAATGAAAAAATATATGCCTAAGGGGGGGGGATAATATATATTTCCATAAAAATAAAAATAAAAATCATAAAATGATATAATTCATAATACCTGTGTTACTATA
>JAIPRL010005163.1:0-33707 GCA_025469235.1 Pemphigus obesinymphae
TATCATTGCTTTCAAATTCAATACATCCACCAAAAGTACCCTGCCCAGTAGCGAAGTGCATCCACCAATACTGACACCCGACGAGCGAAGTGCTTCCACAACCTACTGACCGGCTTTTTTTTTATTGAAATGTTTAAATTGTGAAAGTAATATATAATTGTAAGACTTTTTAAAATAGGTATGGGTATTGCGGTTACTTATAATATAGGATTAGGACATTCAAACTTTACGACTGGTACGTATTTTCTAAATTTGTTCATATTACTAATCAATGATAAATTTAGAAGAATAGATAATGAAGACCTAACCATATAAAATTAATTTGATGTATGTTTGTATATTTTCATTGATTATATAATCAATGATATTTTGTAATACTATTATACTAATAATGTACCTTTAGTAATTCTAGTATTTACATAGTATTTGTATATTATGTAAGTACAATGTACATATTATTATGTGCAATGTACATACATAAATAATGATATACGGAAAATTCATTGAATGATAATTTATTCTGTGAATAATTAACTACTTTTAAATTTTTGTCAAATATTGTGTTACAACTGTAAATGCAAAAAAAAAAAAAAAAATGTGACTATGAAATATTTAGAGGATATAGGTAGGACACCAAGGTTTTTAAAGGATTCTATATAGGCGATTTTAAAGACATTTAAAGAAAAATTAAAAATTAAAAATGTTTAAATCTAAATACGTTTTAAAAGTATTTCATGTGTGGTTATAATATACTAGTTTGATTTTTATTATTGCATATACGATATAAATTACGATATTTCTATTAAAATGTATAAAACTACGTAGGTACCCTTCGGTCTATACTTCTACAGAGATCTCTCTCAACAATAACTTACTTGATAAATTTGTTTTCATTTTATTTCCATATAATATATAATAGTTTTTGTTTTACTTATTACGTTGGAGGGCTATCAAAATCACGAAAGTCAAAAACATAAATAGATATTTTGTTAAGATTTGTTGAATATAAAAATACAGTATTACTTTTAACGTTTTTTTACTTAGAGGAAATTAAATGGCAGAGTAAGCGTCGCCGTTTTCATTGGTTTGAAGACACCCTTACATAATTAATAATAGTATAGTTAATAATCAGTATAAGCACCTATATATAACTATTAAATAAAAATTGATCAAGGCTGGATTTAGAAGTGAAAAAAAAAACAATCGGTAAGATATACAACAATTTAATTTTAAGTAGATATTCGTATTTTCTAATATCAAATATTAATATTTAATTATGACTTTTAATAAAGGTTACATACATATACAAAGGCTATATAAAACAAAAATCAATAATAGTTCAAAGACTATGAAGGGACTTTAGCCCCACAAAACTCAAACCCTTTTTTGTATTTACCTATGTATTTTATATTATACATTTTCAATATGTATAATATGATCTAACTAATAAATTTACGAATATATTATAAACTGTGACTGTGTATTGTTGATAAATCGGGAATAATCTTATTAAATGCGTACCTACCTATATGGGTCTTTGAAGGACAAAATAATAAATTATTGGGAATTTTTTTGAATACGGTTAATAAAACCATATGTGTGTAAAATGTAAATAATAAATGTATAGATATTGTTGTAAATGATATGCACACTTACTAGCAACTATTATACTAACAATGTAAATGTATATAAGTATCTACTTATACAGAATAAGTAACAATATACACCTACCTCCTAAACATTAAAGTTCTGAAATAAATTCACTGTTTACCTTCTTTATTTTAGATTTAACCTTTTATGATGTTATGTCAACTCGATTAAAAATTATTCGAAATTACTGATATATTGTAGTATATATTTGTGTATTTTTATATTATAGTAGGTAGGTAGATATTGTATATTATAATAAGTATCCGTCGAGATTTTGATTGGAACTGTTCTTGATTACGAATTATAAAGATATTGGATGAAAACAATAATTATTAAGCATATAATTTTTATAAATTATTCCTATATGGCTATATATTTAAATATAATATAATACGGTATGTAAGACGTTATTCGTTTGGCAGTATTCAATATTAATCGATTGTTCTCGATTTTCGGATGTTATATGCAAATATATCTGAATAAAATTTTTATTAAAATAGTTATTGATTTTTCTTACGCATAACAGCTGCTTGTAAAATAAATATAATTTACAGTAGATAATATGCGTACAAACAAATTCTAGATAACATATACCTATTAACATCTTTTGACGCGATAACTTTCATTATGACTCGGAAATCACAAATAGTCTATTATTTCTTCGCCATCGATTGTCCTCAATATTGACAAATAAGGGTGAATCGAGGTCGCCGAGTGGAAAACTACCCATTTTAGGCATATGTAACCATCGCATCAAAATATCAGATCGATATCGTTTCAAGTGGTAGAAGTCCGATATGGGAAACAAAATATGAATGAACCAACGAGTGTGTTATTGTGGTGTATACCTATTAACTATATAGTTTACATTTGATATTTATTATGTTTATAATATATAGCGTATTATCATTTAAAAATTGAAAAACAATGGACAGAAGACAGCAAACGGCCAAACGTATGATCTAAATTAGAAAAAATTCAACCAAAATTCTTAAAATTTATAATTTGAGTACTTGCACATAGTTATTTGTAGATAACTTATATAAATAAAATAAAACCCAAGTCTACAAAAATGAATTTTTTATTATAAGCAAATACGTATATAGATGGTAGCTTTGTTACTGAAATACGTATTTGTTTACAATAAAAAGTAAATTTTTGTGGATTTGGGTTTTAAATTGTTAAATTTCGTTTTTTAAATTGTTAAAAACATTTAAATCTTCTTTCTTCATCATACAATCCGCTTCTATTTACTCTAAATCTTGAAACTCTAGTACAAAAACGTTTTATGTCTCGATTTATATATATGTATACCTACTATTGTGTACGTACACTTTTTCCTTTTATTATAAGTTTATAGGCTTTATTCACTGTCCTGATTTTTTAAATCGGCTAACATATTCTTTTTTACTCCTACTCGCAATTCAATATATCAAATAACTTGTTACGTTTAAAATTTCAAGCCATTAATTATGTCAGTATAAGACTCCATGCAGTGTAGATGAATGAAATTAGTTGATTATTATTGTATATCCGTTTATTTCACCAAACTTCTATTAATTTAAAATACAATGCTATTTTAGATTCTGATCATAACGATGATCATATTCTGATCAAAACCTATTGGTTTACCAATGAAGTGTTTTTTTTTAAATTTTTTTATTTATTTATGTACCGATACACTAAGCTGAAGTAGTAAATGTTTCGGTATAGGGATTTTTAATAGGAAATTTGTTCTAGTTGGTACTTTATGGAGGTCATTTTTAGATTTTTTATCTTGTTAACTTGTTTGAACAGCTGTTGTTTTATATATTTAAAAAAAAAAAAAATTAGGAATCGGGCCTGTCCATTTAAAATATAATAAACATAATTTATAGGTATACTGTACGTATTTATGGTACACGTACGAACCGTAATATTTCAGTCGTGTACGCCGAAAAACTGCGAGTTATAAACCGAGTTGTTTATTATTATTTATTACAATATATTTTGGACGTTAAAAGAAAATAGTACATTACTATTACGACTACTCACGTCTGTGAATAATGAGTTCCATATATGTATCGCGGGCACACAAATTCCGATTGGATGAAAATTTGGATTCAATTCAACACATTCGTTCCTTCACTTTCGATTGTAAACCACCTCGGTAATTACAGTTTTATAATAAAATATAAATCATTATAACAATTCGTGAACATTTTTTAGTTTAAAATTTATTTTTTATATACCTTCTACAGCCTATAGGTATAGTGCATAATATTAACATATAATGTACTTGACACAATTTGTGGAAATTTTTTTATATTTATTTAATAGAAAATATATAAAATATTTACATACATTATAGTGGCGTATTTACGGAGGATCCGAAACATAATATAGATTATAGTCTTAAAAACCTATAATAAATTTTTGTAGATGGAAATACAATAATAACTAGAGACAGAATGTCAATGACTTAAAATAGAAACAATAATACTCTAAAAACCAATAATAATGACTAATTTTAGATTCTGAGTGGAGCGAAATATTTCTCCGTTTTACGATGATGTTTATTAATTTATATATTTCTGTGAGCAGATTTTTTTATCAGATAATTGATTTTTTTTCATTTATACTCATTTATCAACAAAAAGTGTTAGGTATCATCATTCATCAAGTACTAAACATTTAAGAGGTAAATTTTGTCAATTTATCGATAAAAAAATAATAAAATTCTATATCGAAAAATGACAAAAAAACGGATTAAATAATGATCATTTCTTTATAATTCCTAAAATATTGTTTTTAAATACTTGAAAGTTGCACAGAATATGTGTGTATTTTACTTAACACTGAAAAAATACGTTTAATAAACAACAAAAAAAAAAACATTTTTTAAACAGATATTTTTTTTATAATGAGTGTATTTACTATTTCCAGTGACTTTATGTGGTTTGGTAATAATATTACGTATATTAATACTCGTATATTATTAGGACGTAGTTCTTAAGTACTTCTATCATTCATTATCAAACTATATATCAATATACCTATTTAAAGTAAATTTATCAATTAAAACTTAAAAGTCTACTAAATCAATATTTTAATATTATATTTTACAATTATCATTATCCTGTAGTTTATTTGTACCTATATACTTGAAATATTCTTAATTTGCTAATAAATATATTTAAAAATGAAGACCATCCTCTATAATTCAGTTTTTTTATATTATTGTTAGAAAATTAGAAAAATGTATTAATTAAAAAATATATTATTGAAAAAAAATAATAAAAAATTCATCTCGTTATTATTCATGCTAAATGATAAAGTGAATTTCTGGTGATGCAAAATATTTTACAAAAATGTTCTAAAAATATAAAAATTAAGCGGATTTAAAACTAAAAATCTCAACAAATTCAAAATTCAAATTATATATTCTGTAAAAGTATTACTAATAAAAATAATGGGATATTGCACAGATTCCACCCCTTCCATCATCACTATAGATGCATTTGATTATTTAACTGCCAACCAGATGATTTTTACTACTACATGATAAATATAATAAAATATATAAGAGTTATATAAATTGTTGATTTTCAAATTTTCTTGGATCCCCATAGAAAAAAGTTGAAATATATACCGCATATATTATATATATTTACATAAATATATCACGTGGCCTCAGAAGTAATTCTACAGTATATTTATTGGGTAGAGAGGGTGAGTCTGTGAAAATTTAATGAGCCAAAAATAGTTATTTAACACAAATTAAAAAATTCTCCATCCTGTCCATTGAAATATCGAATAAATCACCCCTGTAAAAATTTGAAGCGAAAAAACATAACCCTATAAGGACTATTTCTAAGGCCGACTATTAAATATATATTATGCCGCCTTACATTTCGAAAAGTATCGACTTACGAGGGATGTCCGCTCAATAAGGACCTACGCGACATATAAATCAAACACATGCAATGGTTATATATCAATCGTTAAAAATCATTAGTTTGTAAGTTCAAATAATATATTAAAATAACATATATATATAAAATAATATATAAATATAAATATAAAATAGTTTTGTCCTAAATCATAAGAAAACGCTATAGATCCGATTTTAAGAGGTTTTGTATAGGAAATTTTTATGAAATTTTAAGAAAAATGAAAATCCAACAATTTAAAAATATTGAATTATATTTTAAAAGTAATTTAAAAATAGTCACTTGTGATTACCATTTTTTATTGTATTTATACAAAATATAAAAGATGAGAATATTTACTATGTCGTAATGTAAAGTTTTTTTTTAAATATGATTTTTGAAAGTCTAAAATTCGTGATTGAAAATCGTAAAATTTTGAAATAAAAATTTAACTAAAAAAACTCCATGTTACAGCATAGTAAATATTCTCATCTTTCATATTTTATATGAATATTGACTCTCCGATTGTTGAGATGGAAGTTGTAGTTAGAGGGCGTGAACGTATTTTAATACTACTATACTTAATGGGTGTGTAGCATCCTCTTAAGTTTAAAATACGAGTTTTGACAAATAAATATTCATTTTAATATTTGATATTTAATGTATATTTTATTTCATTCAAACAATATAATATATCTACACACTATATTTATATATTCTTATATCCATTTTTGTAAATATTAATAAAAAAATGCAGCTTTATGAATAGGAGAATTGTTTGTTACTGATGATTTTTTAAATTTGTACATGTAAATTGACAAATTATTTAGTTAAACTATCATTAAAATCGTTTTCCTTAAACTATTACAGTTAAATGTAAATCACGTTAAAACCTTTATATTACAGTAAGCACATCACGATTATATATTTTTATAGGTTATACCTATACTATATATTATATTTTGTCGTATTGACGTCCATATAAGACGATTCGTTGTAGAAAAACGAAATGTTAAACATAACACTATGTTCGTTGAATACCTAAAGGACTTAAACTCATAATTTAGTGGTTCGAACTTGACCTAGTCTACTAAAAAAAAAAAAAAAAATTGAAACGACTATAAACAGAGCTATTGAAGGATCAATTTTTTTTTAGTTTCAACGTGCGTCCGATTGTATAGCCCAAAATAATATGGATTTTCTTAACATTATAAGCATATTTTCTTTTTTGGCTTCGATATTTTAATTTACTAGAAAATTATGTGATCATATTTTATATGAAAACGAATAAAGTATATTGGTACTTTGTTTTTATACCTAGTCAATACGATTTCATAAGAAATAAAAATATTTAATATTCCATTTCAAAACTAATATCAAATCTGAAAAATACACCAGATTAAAAAAAAAAACATTTCCTTCAAATATTACTCTGAATTTTACTTTTAAAATTTATTAACCAGATAGTATTTGGTTAACAAGTTATTTTTTTATAAAGTGACATTATTCAGAAAAGTAAATAAATTATAATTAATTTTTTGATATTTTTGTTTAGTTTTTTTGAAAAGTTTGATTATGATAATAATATTTATTTTGCGAGTTGTGACCAAACACATTGATCTTCTAATGTCTTATGATTATTTCACAATATTCCAAAATTTCGATAAAGGAAACATTAATATTTAAATTCAATAATTCAATAATTTCTCAAGTAAAATAGATAGGTAACTACATAAAAAATATAAATAGTGAAATAACCATAATAATTTAACTAATAACATACCTAACCTAATAATTATTTGTTTTATATTTTAACTCAGTTATTTTTAAGTAAAATTATTAGGTAACTATTAGTTATTATTTATATTTAATTAATTTAACTTAAACTAGTTAAAAATGAAGTAACTTGCCCAGATTTTGGTATAGTCGTATATAATATATAATATGTTATAAAAATTACTGTAAGAGAAAGAAGTAGGAAAAGCCTGGGACATATAAAACGTAATTGAAAAATTTGGGAA
This sequence comes from Pemphigus obesinymphae, assembly GCA_025469235.1. NCBI lineage: Eukaryota > Metazoa > Arthropoda > Insecta > Hemiptera > Aphididae > Pemphigus > Pemphigus obesinymphae. The sequence continues at coordinate 7,583 of JAIPRL010005163.1, forward strand.
TCATTTAAGAATATTACCTATACCTAAGACTAAATCGTAACTCTCGGATTTTTATAAATATAAAAAATATATATAAAAAACATTTTTTTATTTTCTCGAAAATGAGAAACATAAAAAAAAAAAATCGTATATTCAAAATTAAATTTTTCTATGAAAAAATACAATCGTAATCCAATCGCGAAAACAATTAAATCATAGTTCTATAAAAAAAAAAAGTTCAACGTGGGGTTTTTGGGTGGACCAAATCATTAAATTTGGAATTCGATCCGCAGATCTCTTTAACGGTCGATCGGGACACAAATCGTATAATAATTTTTTTGACAGATATTACTTTACCGTGTACAATTTTGGTAGTAGCTGTTCAATGTTTGTATACAATTTAAATAATTGCCAAAACGTATCTAAATTTCAAAATTTTTTGTCGTTAATATTTCTTTCTGTGCGCTAAAATCAGCGCATTGCTATTTATAGACGACGGTCAATATAATGGTGTGTCTAACGTGCATAATATTGCATATTGTCTCCATACATACAAGACGTAATGTTATTACTTATTAGTATTTTTTTTTTTTTTTTCATTTTTTATTATCATAACGGAGCTTGTCGTGCGAGCCAGTATAGACGACTGCGACGGCGCGAACGTAGTGGATAACCTTCGGGTTGTCTCCATATTTAGTATCAAAACCCCTCGTATTTATACAGCAGTAATACACAGTAACATATATTATATTCGTTTTTACTTTCAAAACTACCTCCATATCGAGACGACTTGCGTGACCACAGGGCTCTGTAAGATGACAAACGTGCGATGTTTATATTGTGTCGTTCTTTCCTCTCTCTCTCTCTCGGTCTCGGTCTCCATCTATACCTATGCCAACAGGCAATACGACTACGTGTAAAATAAAAAATAAAATCATACATTATGCATAGTGCCGTACAGTCATATGCACATGTTTTGATTGATTGGCCAATCGATTGAAAAAACACGATTCTGTGAGATATTCGAGTGGAGTGAGAAGTCTATACGTATGTATATTGATTCGGTAAAACGATTGTTATTCGACGATATTTTGGCTATAGAAATCGGAAAATAGTTTCGTGTAATTTGTATATCGATCGGGGCAACCAAATACAGGCCAAAGTCAAGATTTCTACACAGTTGTTTTCGACAATATTGTGAACGATTGTCCGAAGAACCGCAATAATAAGCAAATGTTAGGAGGACGCTCGGAATCACGGTATAATTACTGTAGGATATTCGATAAGATAAAAATAAACTCAAAATAAGTGCCTATTAGACGCCCGTGAAATAAAAGTATCTTGACAAAGGTTTCTTTAAAAAGTTTGGATTTTTAATGGGTTTTGTATAGGCGTTTTTTTTTTTTTTTTTTTTTTTTTTTTTTTTATTAAATTTTAAGAAAAATGAAAATCTCGACAAATGAAAAATATTTAAGTAGGTATATTTTATACCTAACTGATTTAAAAATAGACCTGGGTCAGTACCATTTTTAATTGCCGTGTAATTACGATATTTGTTAAAAAACGTGTTTAAACGTTTTTCATTTTTATCAACTTGAGAACATTGTAGAAAGATGAAATACAAATTAAATTATAAAGAAAACAATTATTTAGCGACTGATGGAGCCGGTTTTTGATATACGCATTTTTACACCCTTTATAAGCTGTTAAAATAAAAAAAAAATCGACATTTTAATAGCTCATAAAACGTGTAAAAATGTATATCTCAAAAATCAGCTCCGTCAGTCACTAGATAATGTTGTTAGCTATAATTCGTTTTTTATTTCCTATTTTTAAAATGATTATAAGTGGATAAAAAAGAAAAATGCTAATGCAAGTTTTCCTTTGAAAAATTGTCGGTGTGGCGACCTCTTAAAACAGGAAAATTGCCAACTCTTGACTAAGTTTTGAACTTGAATTTACGCATTCGTGTATATTTATTTACAGTAGAAGAAACCCGGTTATGTCAATTAGTCTATATAATATTTCAATGTCAAATAGACGTAAATATCAGTGGTCGTAAAGGAGTGAGATACGATTGAATGCCACTCCCTGATTTTTTCATTGAAATTTCCCCATTTGTTTTGTCTAAAAAAACTATAACTTCCTTAAAAATATGTACTTAAAAAGTTACAATACTAATATAACTAATGTTATTTATAAAAATAAAAAATAATCTATATTTTTAAATTACTTTATATTTATTTATTTAAATTGATAAAATATTAAATACAAGACGAGTAACAAAGTATATTCGGTTCATCAGTTAAAGCAGCGTTTGAAGGAATAATTGTGAAATACTTTCAAATTTTTATTATGGATATACCTAAATATTCACTTAGACGATTTCATAGAAACCTAGAATATTTATAGGCCACGTTTCGGCTAAAATTTCAATGATAATTTTTTTGTTAAAAGTCAACCCTATATAAATTAATTATGATTATCCATTTTTGTTATTTAATAAACATTTTTTTACTTTGTTATAAACATATCTTTTAAGTTAAAAAAGTATTATTAATTGATTACATTTTTTTTTTTATATATTTGAATATTATGCTTTAATAAAACGACTGATAAGAGGACGTTATACGTTTTAACAGCATTAAAGCATGTTCTAGAGTTCTTAGTACAACTTCTCACCTAGTTTCGTAGATTCAAAATTTTAACATAATATGATAGATGAATATATTTACTAGGAACAAAACAGTTTTTAGTTAAAATAATATTTTTTGAATTTAAAAATTTGAAATGTTGACGTTTTCCGATCACAAATTTAGATGTTTAAATTTACTTATTATACAAAAACTCCATGTCCAAGTTCAAGTTCTTTTATTTAGTGTAATTATTTCTCTTTTATGATAATTTTCGATCAAACTGTGATCAGAAAGTCACAAGTAATTTTTGAACAAATGTCGTGATTACATAATAATAAAAAGTGGCACAGATATGACTATATGAGACTATTTTTAAATTACTTTTAAAATATAATTTAACATTTTTTAATTGTGTAATTTTATTTTTTAGAACTTCTTAAAAATGTCCTACATAGAATCCTTTTAAAATGGATGATATAGAGCCCTCTTAAACTAATTTTGTTGTCAGCCATAATGGGTAAAAAAAAATGGATCTCAAAAACTTTATTGATCACATTTTTTTTTTTCAGGAATAATATAATATATAATACATATATATATCATTCCAGATGGCTTAAAATTTTCTAAATAATATCCACCTCTCACTTACTTATTTCGACTCACTTCGATAACTTTAATCCTAAGTTTCAAGTGATGCAATAAAATGCAGCGTATTATTATTTATTAGATATTTAATAACGTATTTTAAATTTAAAATTAATTGGTACCTATATTAATTGAAAACGACTTAATATGGTTATTAGTTATTACATAACAATTTTGGTAATTAATAATTTGTAATCTATACGTTTTATACTTGCGTACATAAATTAATATTATACGAGTATTTATTTCTTCAATGAAGATAATGAGCTTTACTGAACAAGTTCCTATACAGTATATCTATATTATTATTTAGGCGATGTCTGATGCATGTATATTCTGTAATTTTTTTTAAGGGCCCATGATCATACCTGATGCAATAATATTTAAAAATTTTTTTATTATATTAGTTGTTAAAATCTAAAAAAAAACTTATGAGGACGTCACACCTACAAAATGTTTAAAGAAAATCTAGCATTAGTATTTCTTATTTTTATCAACTTAAAAATATGTTAGAGATACGAAACAAAAAGCAAATTAAAGCAAATAATATTATATAGCGCCTTATTTAATTGATACTTATGTGAATTTTTACATGTTTTTTGAGTTATTAAAAAATACGTTTTTATAAAACAATAATTCTTAAAAATATCAATATATTATTGAAAAACCAATTAATATATAGATAAGGCGTTAGATAATGGTATTAACTAGAATTTGTTTCATCTACCTACAATATATTTAAATTGATAAAAATGAGAAATGCGTAAACATAATTTTTTTTTTAACAAAAATAGTGATTGCACAACAATGGAAATTGGTATTGATTCAAGAATATTTTTAAATTGTTGGATTTTCATTTTTTTTTTTGATTTCATAAAAATTATCTATACAAAACCTTAAAAATCGTGTATGTGGCTTAAGTGGGTATTATGCAAGAGAATAGTATATGAAAAAGATCTAGAAATAAAAATTAATATAAGATACTAACCTAATAAAATCTATCTATGTGTACAACAATGCACTGGCGTCAATATTCAAGTATTATATTTTAATAAGTGAATTCGCTAATCTAGATATTAGAAGAGTGATACCTATGTATAAAAATCGTATAATCTTCAACGTCGTATATCTTAAAAAATATCAAACATTTTTATGAAAAACGACAGTGTGACTTGTCTGGAAAATCGGTACTTTAGAACAAATTTCGGGGTTTGTCAACTAGGTCTTTTTTCTATCGTAGTATTGCGTTCTAAAAATATTCCTGACTTCGTCTGTGATGATGAATGCAAGTTGTAAATACTAAGTATAAGATACTATAATGGACGTATTGATACATTGACGTAAACAATATATTTTTTTCATAATTTATCGTAACGAATATTTATTATTATTTTTGCCATTTGGTAGAATTTTCAGAATATTAACGGTATGATCATTTTGAAAGTTGAATTTTAAAACCTTTATTTCGTCCCATTTGCATCACACCAAAGTATATATTGACGGAAAATACATTGTATACTCGAGACGTTGATTTATGCTGTGGGGAAACTGTGGGATGTGTATTGTATAGGTATAATTATACTTTCACTGACTTGACGTTCGAATAAAATTACAATAATGTTTTAGCCATTTTTAGAACAATATTAACATTGAAATAAAATATTACTGTCACCGTCGGTCGGATTGTAAAAATGAACAAATATTGCATGTCGATGATATTTTCGACAAAGTGAAAAACGAAATATAAATAATACTTATACGATTTGATCGTAAAGGGCCGTTTGCACGATGACAGTAAACCCCGACAGTCGTAGTCACTACAGTAATTGTCGTGAAACTGTCGTCGTGTAAACCATAGCCGCGCTAGATAGATGACAGCGTGACAGTGTGGCAGTGTGACAGCGTGACAGTGTGACAGTGTGACAGTGTGACAGTGTGACAGTGTGAAAGTGTGACAGAAGCTGCCACTATAACTGCTATCGTGTGAACGGTGACTACCACACTGTCGCATTGCTGTATATTTTTTTCATTTTGTTATCACTTGTTATCATCGTTCTACAGTTTTCGAGAATATTATTTTTTTTTATCTATAATCATATTAAATATTTAATTATTTAATATTTTGAAATAACATTTAGATTTCAGAATTTTTTTATAAACCTATGAAAAATAAAGAAATATATTTTAATTTTAATTTTTTTTGAAAATAATATTACTTAAAAAAAACTTAACTTACTTTTTTAAGTAACGTATCAAACATTTCTTCATTCATTCTTAAAAAAATGATGAAAACTTTTCGGATCCTCAACAGCAAGTTAATTTACTAATGTATTTGAAATACCCAAGTTATTTCGTCTTTAGATCCATTTTTTGACCCATTCTCTTTTTTTATTGATTTTTTTTTGTTTTAAAACTATCATTTCTCCGATAACTCTGATCATTGAATAAATAATTACCTCAGACATGATTTTTTATAATTTTTAAATTGTATATAAATATATACTTAATTAAATTAATAAGTTAGTTAATAAATTAATATTTTATAATTAAATATATTATATACGTGTATAATTGATATATTTCACGCGTGGAGTTTTATTTTGCTGCTAATGTGTACCTGTAATGTATAGTAGGCAACTATTGTTTTTAAAATTCGTTTAGGGGTATGTGCATGGGTATAAGCGATAAAATAGCGACCAAAAACAGTTTTACGAGAAAAGTTCCTGCCTGAAGTATTTCTTTTGAAATCGGAGTTTTTCATTGTAAAAACAATAAGACTTTATAGGGCGTTAAGATTTAATTAATTTTTATCGATAACTTATTCAAATACAGTTGAATTTTATGACGAAAAAATACGTATTTTCAAATAATTTCACGATAAAACCGAGTAGCGCTATATAAAAAAAACCTATTTATGTTATCCCGTTATTAATGTTTACATAATTCGATATGTTGTACTCCTTAAAACAGATCTTTTAATTAAACGATTTTTTTTTTTTTTGTATAGGAATCGTACTAATATTCGTATAATAATTTTATATTATATAGACTATATAGAGTAATACATATTTAAAATCTACCCATAGGTATATATGTATATGTATATATATATATATATATATATATATATATGTCATTAATTGTTTATTTTAGACAAAATAAGAAATATGAATATATTTACTAACTGTTTCCGCATATAACTTCATAGTTCGCATTGAATTTAGAATATTGTTTAATTTCAGTTATGGCGAACCAGAAAATGTAAGGGATGTGTCATTGTTGTATTAGTATAGTAATTATTAAGTATGATGTTAACCGAAAAGACAAATACAATACAATATTATATAAATATAATTTTAAATTGCGGATATTTTCATAAATTGTAGTGGGAATCGATGTATTTCCCACATCCCTAGATTTTTATTTTTTACAATAAATAAATTCACTTAAAACGTTCAAATGTAAAAGATAAATTATTTATCTATATGTACTTGAAAAACAATAAACTGTGATATCAATAGTATCAATAAACTGCTGTAATCGAACTATTGAACTTTACGCGATTCTATCGGACATGTCTGGCGGTATTGCTACAATTTTGCGGCGTATTACGTGTTATATTATAAGTGTTCTCGAACGTTTTCTGCAAAACGTTGAGTTTTAACTACTCATAGAAAATAGTTTAAATAGTGTGTTAAAATAGTTGTTTGTGTGTTTGAACTAGTTTGTTAAGTAAGTTTGATTTTGACCGGTTGTTTATAACCGGGTTTTTGAAAATAGCCCACTGCGGTTGAAACCTGTTGCATCTGAAATAGTTATATTTTGAAACCAGTTGCATTTAAATCGGTTGTAATTAAACCAGTTAAAGTTGTATTTGAATCGGTTGAGTTTGATCTAAACCACAGTTTTGACTAAACTGGTTGTAATTGAAACGGTTCCGTTTAAAACTATTACATATTTAAAAACTGTTTTACACACGGCCATATAATATTAAACAAGTTTAAGTAAGACCAGTTATAACCTAAACATTTGAGATTGAGTAGAATTTTAGTTATGTTTTGTCAGTCATATAATAATATACTCCATAGTCATGTTCTACATATTATTAATTTATAGTAAATATTTATATTTTAATTATTATTGTTTCTCTCCTTATATGACAATTGCAGAGCGATTATTTTGAAGTAAGTAATACCATATCCCCCTTCATAATATATCGATTTCATTATTGGTTTTGAATTTCTAATAATTTTGAATTATATTATTTACTTGAAATTGTAATTAGTGAGATACGTTTTCTTTATGGAATGTCGAATTCTGTTATGATGAACTTTTAATTGAATTATACAAATGCTAGGTATTGTCTCTTTCATTATGCTATATGTTTTGAAGAAAACGCAAAATGTTAGCATGATGGGTATGTACCATACTTTGAAATTTAGAATTGCCATCTCTCAATTTTGTTTGTTGTTCTGTCGAATCTACCAAGCACGCTTTAGTAAACATTCCATGTTTCTGGTGGATAATGGGGTGCTCGTCTTAGTTCTCAAACTTGGCGTCATTTAATGTAGTCACACACCTCCAGAACACGATATGTTTTAGATTCTGAGCAGAGCGAGGAAACTAATAGTTTCATAATGATCTTTACAACTTTTATATTTTTTTTATTAACAAATTTTCAATTAAAATACATACTTGATTCAATAGATACACCAGTGGCGTATTTAGGAATTTTTGATGGGGGAAGTCGAGAAAATTTCATTTATAATCCTATATACAAATTTTATAATATTATACGGTCTTATGGTAACATAGTTATTACTCTGAAACAGGTTTGTGTTATACATGCCATAATGGAAAAGTCTAAGCGTAAATGAGTATAAGTGCACAATATTGAAATCCAAATTAAACAATATAAAAATTAATTAATAAAATGTCATAAATTATTAAAAGCAATTATTACTTTGAAGGCATTTTTATAATTGCTAAACAGAGATATTACAGAGCGTCCTAAAGATTGGTTTCCAACCCCCTTCATGTTTTGCAAAAATTACACTGTGTTGGCAGTAAGCGCTATCATATTTTTGCGAATAAAATAACCATAGATATTTCCCTAACTACGTATATTAATTAATTTCTAATGCATTTTTTGTATACATATTCAATATAGAAAAAACAAAATTTGTCGAAGGAATCCATACCACGCATTTTTTAGAACCTAGAAATTAAAAATGTATTTCTATAATATTACAATATTATTTTGAGTATAATAATGTTATAGTTGTATATGGCATTTAAAATTAAAAATAAAATTAATATATTTTTTAAAATCAATTTTAGTAAGTTGATAAATAATTAAGTAATTAATAATAGTTATGAGTTATTAAAGTAATATTTAAACAAATATAACAATAAGTTAAATTCATTCTTACCACAATTTTCTCTTCATTAGTTAAGATCCGATTTACAAATATCATTAGAGATAGTCATAACATTATAGTAACATTTGCAATCTATGCTATTGAATATATCAAATATGGTGAGTTATAATAATAGTAATTTTTCATTATTTGACCACAAACCAACGTCTGCCATTCAACATTACCATAATTCATATAGTATAAGATATATAAACATTTAGCATTTCACTATAAATTATAAAGTAAATTAATAACTAGGATTCAAGTATTTAATCAGGCTTAAAAAATAATTGAATTCAATTCATTAGATTTCAAGTGGATAATTTAGTAATAATACATTATTATTTATAATTAATTTATTAATTATAAATTTAAATAATACGCATTGCTTAAAATACCTGAATGTTTATTTTTTTGGTTTCTTCTGGTTCGTCATCGTATGTGCTCTTTTCACATTAATAGACGTGGACGTTGATGCAATTGGAGTGGATGTAAAAAAATGGTATTATTTTAGAATTTATGTTTCACAATATAGATATATCGAACGATATTATGAATGAAAAACTTAAAATGTACAAATGAAAAACATAAAATGTACAAATGAAAAGCATGTGTACAAATAAAAAACACGTGTAGGGAAGAGTGTTGTACTTTGGACTAATGTTAATATTTTAATAAATATTGGGTAAAAATAAAATATCATGGAAGAATTTTACGTCATTAGTCCTACTAATTAATGTAAATTATCTAGAAATTGATACCACAGAATAGATAGAATATGCTTGAATTTATTTGATAAGAAGCAAACCATTTTTCTTAAGACAAAAAAAAATAATATTTGAATTTTAAAATATTTTTGTATTCACATTGCAAAACAGTTGTTGTTATATAAATTTGTGATATCATAGAATACATTTCTAAAAAGGAAGAAGCCAAAGAATATAAATAGTAGTTCAAGGTTATTGGACTAATCTCATCGAAAACATAAATTATTATAAAATAATAATGAACCAAACCAACAGCAAAAACAGCCATAATTCATTATTTTTATTTTTTGGTCATGGGGGAGTTTAAACCCGGTGGACCCCCTTCATAAATACGCCACTGAGATATACGTGTACCCATTTCCGGTAAAAAATGTGATCAGGATGGTACTTTTAAGAGATTATTTTTCGAATTTCCGACGAACGCGTAAGGAAAAATTAAAATAGGAAATAAATAAATCGGTTTATTTTGTCGTAACTCCGAAAAAATTGGTTTAGAAACTTTAAGTTTACACAGTCTTCTTCTCCTTTGGCCCCTCTAGTTTTCAACTTATACAGAGTTTGATCTCTCGCATCTTCCTAACTTATATCCACCCGTCTCATATTATTTTCTATTACATCCTCTTACCTCTTATTTGCTCTTTCTCTTCCCCTCCTTCCTTCAAAATATTATATTCCCTTTACTACTCTTACTGCTTCTATCTCTTCCCTCCTAAAACATGCCCTCACCATCTCAATATATTTTTCCTCATTTCATCTATTATTTCCGCCACTCCTATACTACACTACCCCTTATATATTAATTTCTAATTTTTCTTGTCATTCCACTCATCTACCTAACAATCTCATTTCTACTACACTCATTTTCTGTTCTATATTTCTATCTACTACCTAAAATTCTGATGCATACATTCATCACTATTGTCTTATAAAATTTATCTTTTAACCTAACTGTGATTCTCCTGTCACACTAAATACTTGACACTTCTCTCCTTTTCAACCACCCACATTTAATCCTAGATTTCATATTTTTCTCAATACTACCATTCTTCTGTAGAACTTAAATACTTGAACCTCTCAACCTCACCCATTAAATCCCCATACAAGCTCTCAACTTGCCTATCCCTATTCGCTCTGTGTTTCTTTTCTCCAAAAACATTCTCTATATATTATGTTTACCCTTACTAATTTTTAATTCATTCCTTTAGAGAGCTTCCATCCACTCTTCCAGTTTACCATTCACTTCCTCAAAACTCTCTCTAACCAACACTATACCATCTGTTAATAGCATGCACCATGGTACCTCATCCTGTATGTCCTTTGTTATTTCATCCATTACCAGGAAAAATAAATAAGGACTCAAAGCTAAACTTTTATGCACTCTTACTCTGACCGTAAAATCCTTAGTTTCCCTACACAAACTCCTTACTCTTATATTTGCCTCTTCCTGTAATTCTTAATTGTATTTAACCAGGGTTTAAAGTGGAAAAAAATAAATTCAGAGTGGACTAATGTCCCTATATAGTTATAAGTGTTCCATATATTACTACATGTATAATATATATATGTAATATGTATAATGTATATACAGAGTGATTTTTTTAAGCATGCTTACCCCACTTTCAACCGCGAATAACAAACAAATTTGAAATATATTTCATGTAACATTTAAAGCACTAATATTACTACATTTTTATAAAAATTTAATATTTCGAAAGAGAATATATTTTTATAATAATACAGTTATACGAGTAAGGAGTGGTTGCCATTTAAGAAAACTAAAATCTAAAAAAATCATATAGATAGTGTTCTTATATATATATATATAATATAATAAAACAATTATAAAGTACTTAAATAGGAACATAAATTGTATTTTCTTTAGTACATGTTTTTTTTAAACATTAAATAACAGAAATTCATAAAAATGTAACATAAATAAAAAATATATATTATACATATGTATATTATATTGCATAATATTATTATTATCTTAGTATACAGATAGAATTGTATTTTCTATGTATTTTAAAGTAAAATAAGTAAGTTTAAAGTTACACAATTGGTACATGTGGGCCAAATACATCAGTCGTGTGGGACCGGTTTAAGATTCTATCCTTTATTAAATACATTTGATAAAACTAAAATAATATATTTGAATATTTGATAAAAAAAAGTAAAAACTATAAGATTTAATTTCAAGGGAATTCATTCTAAATTATATTAATTAATATTTGGTTATAATTTGAGCTTTCCGGAGTATCTTACGAAGAAATTGTTAAAGGGACACTTTTTAACCACCGTTAGAGGTAAGGGGACTGAGTCCCGTTGCGTCCCCCCCACTTTAACCCCTGAATTAAACTTTAATCAACTTTAAAATACATCTTGATTACCCTTTCTTCATTAATGCTCATTCGTAGACCTCTTTAGGAGCTCCATTATACGCCTTCTCTAAATCAATAATATACCATACACAACTTTTCCTCTTTTTTTTCTTTGTACTTCTTTACTAACTGTCTCATGCAAAATATTGGCTCCATTGTTGACCTCCACACAATAAACCTAAACTGATTTCTTCTAACAAATTGTATCTCACAACTCTTCCTCCACGCCTTAGGAATTTTCTTTTCAACTAATATTTCATTAAATAACTTTGTGAGACACCCTATACCTAAACTCCATAATGTTTTCTACTAGAACACCATTCGGTCCGACGGTTTTCTTAATTTTCATTATTCTAACAGCACCCAATACATCTTCTTTTTTTATTAAATCCACCATACCCAAATTCGACTGAACTTGATCTTCTGTCTCTTTTGAAAATCCCTCAGTTTATAATTCTTTAAAACATTCTTTACATCTGTTTATCACATTTATGTATTTTGTTAACACCTTCTTAGCATTATCTTTTACACCATAAATTCTTAAAATTCCTGGATTGTTTTTCTTTTCCTTTAGCCAGTTTATACACTTATTTTCCTCTTTTTTTGTTCATAATCTTTCATATAACTTATCATATTTCCCTGATTTAGCTTTACTCACTCTATTTTTTGCTGCTTTACATACACTTTTATACTCTACATAATCATCCCTCTCCCTACTTTTCTGCCATTTCTTAAACCGTGTTCTTTTCTTTGATATTGTCTCCAAATGTTTACTTATTCTCTGCCATACTACCCTAATCTCACTAACGATTTCCTTAGTAACCATCTTAACTCGCTACCTTTTAATATTTTGGTGTTGACTCACTTGTAGAATTATTTATCTATATTGCTACCTTTTCCCACATTTAATTCGTATTCCTCTCAATGATCCACACTCCGGTCTCATTCGACTTTGTGTTAACACTATTTCATTCTCGCCAGTTTATTTCCACCACCTAATTTTTGGTTCTTTACATTTTTCTTCTTTTTGTGCACCCTATTTTTCCTACACCAAATCTCCATATTCATTAACTTATGATATGTTATTACACACTCACCAGAAATTACCTCGTAGTCCTTACATTGTTTTAAACTCCTTTTCCACACAAAATAATCAATTTATGACTTGTTCCCTCCATTCTATACGTTGCATTATAATAATTTTCTTTCTTTCTAAAAAAAATGTTCACAATCATTAATTCATATGCTAATGAAAAATCAAATACTTTCTCTTGCTTCATTTTTTTCTCTAAATCCTTGCCCCTCCTCATGCACTTTATTATAATTTATTCTATCCTTAACCCTCAATTACAATTTTCTTACTTCCTGGAATTTCTTGCTTTATCTCATCCATCTCCTGACAGAACCCTTGCTTTTGGCTTTCTCCACATCTCATTTGTAGAGCATATGCACTGACCATATTCAATACCTTATCCTCTAACATTACTTTCATTAATAATTACTCTATCACTTTTCTTGACCCTCTCTACCACTCTTATACTCGTATTTTCTGAGTATATGATTTTATACCTCTCATCGATTTCCCTGTCTGTCTCCTCTTTCCACTTGGTTTCTTGCAAACAACAAATATTCACATTCCTTCTCCTCAAAATGTTTGCTTACTCTCGGCCCCTGCCTGTCAATGTTTCTACATTCCACGTACCTAATCTTACTTTATACTTATCCTACGTACTCAGGCGTGAAATTAACCCAAAATTCTTTAGTAATTACTCAACACAGTTGACATCACGGCCGTTGGGTAGTTTCGGACATACATATGACTGATAATACGGTTACCGTACCCGCTGTCCGGCTGATACCGGCCACCTTATCCCTTAGGCGATCTCCACACCCAACTACGGAATTTCCTCTCACTTGTTCTCCCCACGTACATCCGAGATGAGACGGCTCGCCTACATTCTATTTAGACTCCTCGTACTTTTTTGACAAATTTTACGCCGGATGTCGACCTGACGCAACTTCAAATAATCACTTTTTACCACAGGTATGATTTAACTGTGGAAGTATTCTAAAAAAAACCCTTCATAGGGGAAGTACACTAAAAGTACATTTAAAATTTTTATAATTCTTTTTTTTTTTACACTAATAGTTGTGTACATTACACCGTGCTTCACTTAGAATCGTTTTATCGAAAGAAATGATTATCATTGCTTTCAAATTTAGTATATCCACTATATCTACAGTATCCTAACCGATACGTGAAGTGCTTCCACCCCTATTTATCTGTTTTTTTTTTATGTATGTATATTGTATACTGTTTTTCGTATAAAAAGAGTTAAATTGGAGTTTTTGGATTTTTATCACTTGTTGGAATTTTTTTTATTTTCTTTTAAAAAAATGAATATTAGAATTTTTAAAATTGATTTCTTGATAGTAATATAGTTTCATTATACATTATACATTATACATTAAACATTACATACTTCTTTTTAAAACATTATGTAAGAGTATCTATTTATTAATAATTAATTACTTATAGATACTTGAATTTCCATTAAAATGTTTAGATATATAATGAGATCCTGAAAATGGTTCACCAAAAAAATGTTAATTGGATGATTACACGAACTAACTATAAAATATTAAGTTAATATAATAAAATGTAAACTAGTCGAGTTGCTTAGTTAATAACAAAAATTATGAACAAGTTGAGTTAAAAAGTTTAAAAAAATACAAAAAATATAAGTTTTACACTTTTATCAAGCTTTTTATCTACACATTTTTTAAAGTTTTTTTTATATAGGAAGCTAGTATCAAAATATGATAATATATAAATATTGAAATAGTAATTAAGTTGATTAAGTATGTATTGTATAATATTGTTTTTGATTCTAAATAAAAAAAAAAAATTTTACTTAAATTTTCATCTACATAGTTAATTTATATTGGTAATTTGGTTATAAAATGCTACTGCGTTATTTTCTGTGAGTTTTCTGCCATCATTGAATTTACTAGACAATGCTTATTTCAGAACACTCCAGGACAGATATATATAATATAGTATGCTTGTTATAAGTAAAATATTTTGCGCGGTAGATAGATCAAATTTTTTTTTAATAGTCAAGGATCTGTAAAATAATAATAATGATAATAATGAAAATACAATATTGTTTTCATCGGTACTTCTGACTTTAGAAGTTGTCTTTGTGCCGGTGTTTTTTATGCTTAATGACGTTGCGTATTCGTTAACATGTGGATAATATTTACCTCAGGCTCCGTGTATATTATTTGTTTTCTTTTGTATCCTTACTGGCATGTAGATATTGTTCAATGAGTATGAATATCAATTGAAAATTTCATGTATTTAGTATTTTGAAAAATTTTTATTAATACTCTAAAAAAGTATACGAATAAAATTACAAATACTTTTAAAATATTTAATTATTATAATAATTACCTATATAATAACAATAGGTATGTACATTAAGGACTTATATTGAATTCTTACAATAAATTTCTAATAATCACGCGTGTTACTATAATATATATATATTACATAACGCGTACTATATAATCACTTGAACTTGAAAATAATTAAAATGAAGTAGGTATATTATGTTTTGATAAATAGTAATAAGTGAATAATAACAATATTAAATGTGAAAAATAAATGTATCAATGAAGTATTTAAATACAAGTAATTATAGTTAAAAGTATACAAATATATACTTATAATAATATATACCTAATCGGTATTTAAATAATTTTGCTCAAATACATAATATGTACCTATATTGTATAGGTATATTTAAATACTTTACGAGTCTGAATATTATCAAATATAATATATACCTAAATACATAGGTATATTTAGATTATAATTTCTTCCTGTATAATTATTTATATTTTAGGATATTATTTATTCGAATTATAATTTTATAATTCATAAATAAATATTTTTACAAATATTCTATATTATAATATAACTTGTAAATTATGAAATTTCGAGTAATAGCGAACATTTAATCATAATTAACTACAATAAAATTTAATTTCATTACATATAGATCCGTATATATTATTAAATTGTTATAATAAATTATATGGATACCTACTATATACTAATTATGGTTTGATTGTTGATCGTCAAAACGTATAATTTTGTGTTTGATAAAAATCAATCAGACATCAACAAACAATTTTTAAAGGAAAATATTGATTGATTTATTTAATTAATAACTATGGAAGTATGTTTACAGAAAGTAGTGAAGTGCGTTAATATAGATTTGAGTGATGTTCACCTACGCAAATCAGTGAAATACAAATTTTTTTTTTTTTCATGCAATGGTATAATAATAATCCAATTTGTATACTGAATGCCAACGAAACCCCTACGCATGTACAATAATGATAAGTAATAATCTATATGTCATTCTTGAATTATCGAATTTTAAACTCTATTATGATTATATATATAGAAATGTGTGTTCAACAGTCAAGATTACGATAGCTGATTTGTTTAATAATTAAACATATTATCTACAAAAATTAGAAAATTAAATAATTAAATCATATAGTGATTACTTATAAAAGTTAAATTCAACTCGGACGATTACAAATTCAAAACAATTCGAATTGAGTATGAATTATGCAAATTTTCATGGAAAAACATTTCTCAATTTCAAAATAAATATCTGTAATAGGTAGGTACCTACAATATTATTACGTATAGGTACACTATTTCCTAAGTAATTGCGTTACAAAACGACACTGTAGCCATTAATCATATTTTATTGTGTACATTATACAGAATTAATGTAATATTATTATTATTTTAAACGTTATTATGATTAACTGAAGAATTCATAATTAAACGTATTTACAATATCCGCGTACATTCTTTTTTTACTACTCACGTGTCATGTTCATAATATCAATAATTACTAAAAATAAAAGCATGTGTATAAAATATTAAATTTATTACATTCTATATATTTTATACAACAAAATATTGATACGCGCGTTATTGTTATAATTTATTAATAATATTTTAAAAGAAAAAAAATTAATTACATAGTATAAAAGTAAAATATTAAAACAAATTTATATAAATATCTAACGAAAACTAAAACATAAAGGTAAATACGCGATTTATTAACTTACTCTCAGATACTGAAAGAAACTATGTTTTAAAATAATTTCCAAAAATGAAAATAATCATGTGCGTTTAAACATTTCGGTTTGGAAAATTAAAATTTAGAAAATATTTTCAATTTAAATCCTTATGAAAATTGTAATGTTGTAAACATTTGTGTTTAAAACATTATAGGTACGACGTTTAAAATATTTTTAAAACGTTAATTTTCCAGACCAAAACTTTTCCTAAAACATTATTCTATTTTCTGAAGTACCTATTTATGTTTTAGAACATTTTCTTTTTTTCCGTTTTGCTGTCTGGGAGCTATGACATAACAGTTTTAATTGAAATCCCTCTATAAATTTAATTTAAGTGGGTGTACCAAAATACAGATATTGTCGTCTATTATATTATATAAATTATGCTGACAATATATTGATTAAACACAATAAAACTGTCCGACTACGCATCAGAAATCTCATACAAATTGTATTTACAGACAATATTTTTATCGTTCATAAATCATTCCGATTGTAAACCTAGAAAATTGTTTCTTCACCTTAACTATTCCAATGGTGAGCAAGTTTAGATTCAATTCAGCATTAATTTTTTATGGTTTAGTAATTATTTATTATCTGTCTTGATAAACATCTTCAATAGATGAATATATCATAGTAAATACGTATATAATTCAAATAGAAACATAGTCAAGTGTTTTTTTTATAAGGATAGTCAAATATTATATGATTGTATAAACAATAAACATTAATGTTTAAATATCTAATTTATATAATACGTGGCATTGGATTTAATAAAAAGAGTTAACGAGTCATTTATTTTTTACTTTTACAAATATAATATAGCAGTAATTTTATACCTGTCGTATAATTATTGGAAATTTTGAATCTTTATCGTTAAAGTAATAATCGATATTAATATTTAGAAAATATATTTGGTGTATATTTTTAAAATGAATAGCTAATACATATTTGTATAGTTTCGTGGATTTTCCGATGGATTAACAGATAAATATATAAATACCTCTCGTTTCATCAATGAATTATTATTATTAGTTGAAAATATCGACGTTTATAGTTAGTTTAAAAATGAAAAATATTAGTTATTGACTATAATCATACCCAAGGTTAGGTGTATCTTAAAGTTTACGTTATGCCCGTATGTAAATCGGACAAACCGTGTATATAGGTAACATACAACGTCTTGTTGGTTTTACGAGCACTGTGAATCGATACCACGTTTTACCACTAGAATGTATAGGTACCCATAATATACTTTTGGACAATAATCAGAGAAAATAATATCGACATAAGACTCGGGTACGTATATAATCGAATATTGAATATTTGGTAAAAACCGACATCATTCGGAATTTCGATTCGTATATATTGTACGGCAAGACGAATCGGACAGTAACGACCGACTCAGCTGCACCCACGAAGGTCCGGTATATGGAAGTATAGCCGTACAGAGTAAAATATTTACGATTTTATACTGAGAATTTTAACGGAAAATTCGCCATTCGAACAATTCAAACGACTGCAATAATTATTGTACGATTTTCGAAGTCTCTACGGACCTTCCGCCTCCTTTTCCCGTACCGCTATCGCACGTATACCTATTGCAGATTTTCAACGGAACCGACTCGCGCGTGGGCATAGTATAATATAGACAATATAATATTTACACCGGACCGGAAAACAGGACCCGAAAGGTCTTATAATGTACATTAATGAGGCAACACATAACTCGTACAGTCGTCCTCCTACTTCGATATTGTTCTCGACCTACCTATATTCGACCGTGTGTAAATCGATCCTACACGTATTTTGAATTAACGCATGCGGCGCACAACGTACGAGCGAATCGCACGCCAATTTTATGATGTTTGTACCCTCGTGGTCCGTGTAGACAAGTCCCGGAAATCGAACGAAATATATTTCGAAAACCAATGCTGGGCAAGTTAATGAGTTTTTTTTTTTTTTTTTTATAACTCGGTTAAGTTAAAAGTCGAGTTAAGATAAAAAAAAACCTTTTTTTTTTTTTTTTTTTTGGTGTATGAGTCAATATAACATTTGAGATAGACAGGTATAATTTAAGTACCTATTTTTTTTTTTTTTCTTAAATACCTTCTATTATTTGTAACTTTAAGCATTTTAAAATTTTTAATAATCATTAAAATAATATTATTGAAAATACTACAATGTATTTATAATAATTATTATTGAAATTAACAACAAATAGGTTCATAAAAATGTTTAATTAGTATACCTTCATTTTTCTTCAAAATTCCAACACATAGAAATTTCTCATTGCCAATTACCTAACTATACCTACCTAAATATTGTTTATTGGTGGGAAATCTAATATATTCCTAAATGTATATTATGGACAGATTAATATATAAATTGTAATATACAGTTATTCTTGTTTTATTTATATTTTCCGAAAATAAATAATTCCTATAATATAAAAATTATTAGAAACGACAGAAGCAACCTTATTTTTATTCAAATATTTTGACAATATGAAAACAAAATGTATTAATTATTTCTAAATTAACTTAACTGAGTTTTAATTAAAAGTAACTCGTTAATAAAAAGTTAATATAGCCAAATATAAGTTAAGTTATCAAAAATCAAATATGAAAAGTTATAATTAACTTAACTATTAACTTATTAACTCGTTTATGCCCAGCACTGACGAAAATCAGTAGGTATGTAATGTATGTATATATTATGCAACGATTGAAATTCAAACGACATACCCGTGTGACGACTTTGTAGTACTTACTTGATTTTTTGTTTTTGTTTTTTTTTTTTGATATAGTATAACTCTTTTTGGAAAGTCGTAAATTCTTTGAATAATAAATATTTGAAACAATTTTCTTTGAACAAGCTTTTTTTGAAACTACTTCTATTTGAAACTATTTAACCTGGAATCTTTAAATCTTGAACCGATAAACCTGGAATTGATAAATCGGGAACCGATAAAGTTGGAAACAATAAAACTTGGAAACAATGAAACATGGAATATATAAAGTTTGAATCGGATATAGTTGGAAACGATATAATCTGGAAACTATAAAACTTGGAATGGGAATTTTCTGGAAACGATAAAATCTGGAAACTATAAAACTTTGAATCGCAATTATTTGGAAAATATAATATTTGAATTGACTAAACTCAGAATATCAATCAATTATAATGATTTATATCCCCTCCACTAGGAAAAATTATTTAGTGTTCATTAAGAGGTATTCCAAGGTTATTTATTTATTTTTGTCAGTTCAAATATTATATTTTCCAAATAATGATTCCAAGTTTTATAGTTTCAGATTTTATATTTTCAAGATTTTATCGATTCCAGATTTATGGTTTCCAGCAAATACAGACACTGACCGGTATTACCCACTGGTGGCCATTCACCCATCTTCCCCTACATAACATATATATGTATATAATATTTTATATATAAATTGTATTTAAAATTATTTTCTTTTAAACAAAAAGGGATGTTTGTTTATTATTTTGTTATGAAATGTCAGATGGTTGATGGGGATTGTAGAGGACATGGAGGATCAAGAGGACCAAGAGTTGATAACACATTTTAATCTTTAGGAATGTACATTTTTATTACATTTTTGTACCCTTCTTCAGTTAATTATTTTTTAATACAAGCACTATATTATACTATAGATAGACTATGTAGATACCGTTATCATTTACCTCTATGAAGTATGATAATAACTATTGTAATACATAGGTAACTAATTAGTTGATTAAACATAAGCTTATAGCTTATATAGCTAATATAGCTTGCAGGTTAAATATATAATTCAATTGGAAAACTGCAGTCTGTAATTTTCGTTATCTAGAATAAACAATAGATACCTATATAAAATATATTAATTATTAATTATTCTTTATTATTTAATAATACCTACAATTGTTCTGAAGAATACTTATATATAAGTAATACATCGTTCAAATATTAAGTCTTCATGAAAATAATATATTATATAGGTATAATATCAAATAACCGAGCACGCACGGTCTTCTAATTTATAAGCGTGTAACTTTTATGAATAAGATGTTATTATGTAAAATATTTTATTAGGTATACCTGTATAAAATAATTATTACAAAAAAACAAGTGAGTACATATAAAACAAGTTGTATATACGTATATTTTAGTTAATTTTTCCCGGATTCGATAGCTATCTTAATCACATTTTTACATCTTACAAATTTTTTTATCAAATTTTCAGCAAATTTCATCAAAACCACAAGAGTCGTTTTTGAGAAAAAATGTATATATATATACTACAATTCTAACTCTCTTTATAATTTTAGATATAATTTATTCAAAATGGAAAATGCCTATACAAATAAAATATATTATGAGTTATAAAATTTGCTGTAATTTAAACCTAAACTAGTGTTATAAAAAAATATAGTCTAATTTTATAGTTTGTTTGATTACAGGAAGAATTACTTATAATCATGAAAAATATATTCAGTTGTCACTTGTCAAGTGCCTATATTTGAAATTAAAATTTTCAATAAACATTTTTTTTTAAATTCTTTTTAGAACCCCAAAAAATAATTAAATAATGTTTTGAGAGAACATTTAAAAAATACATATTTTAATATTTTTGTTGTAACTCTTCAAATATCATAATTTCAGAGCAATTTCATGTGTTTTTATCACATTGATAAAAGATATGAATAAAATGTCAATTTTTAAAGTTTTTGTATGATACTTAAAATTTCGAGAAATTAAATTTTTTAAAAGCCTTTTATTTAATTGCTTACTACTTCTAAAATAAAAAATAAATCATTTTTAATAAATAGATAAATATTTTGAAAAAAATAAAAATAAACCGTTGAACCTATACCACAATCCCCATATTCCCAGTTTCATTTGCAATTCGGGGTCCATTTATATCTACCTAATTTTGTTATGCTCCTCATACCTAACGTATATCATTATATATAATTATATGAAAATTATTTACCTACAATGATAGGTGACTTTTACACTCCTTTCTGCCAGTAAATTATAAGGGATTAAAAAAAGTCTCCCGGTAAAAAACAGGGTACATAAATTAATATTAGTATATGTGATTATATAGTTATAGAAGGTTTCTGCATTCTGAAGATGTCAGTAATAATATCAAACATATGTATACCTATTTAATAAAAAACAGTCAATTTTATTCGAAAGTATAAATACTAAATATCTCAGGAAATCAGGAGTCGAAAATGTAAGCATTGCTTCATTTTACTGGTGCATTCATTGTATATTACTAAACGAAAATAATTTCAACAATTTATTTTCAAAAATTCAATGTCCCAGTTTCAATTTTTACTTGACTATAGGGCAAGAAATGACCGATTTTCCGACTTTCACCGTGCACTATTGCGTGCAGTCAAAATTTGGTCAGAAAATTATACATATAGGTATATCGTGATAGACGACAGTTATCGATTTATAGATTGCTATGACTTTCCATACACATATTTACTCATCGGTATCCATACTATTCTGTAGAACTTATTGATTTATTTTAATCGTGATTAATAATAGTCAATACGATTACAGTAAATTTACTGTAAAACGTAGTAGGGAGCGTTCAAGTATTACGTCAGCACATTTTTGTCTTTTTTAGACCCCCTTCCCCCTTGTCAGCAAATGTCAGACCCCCTCCCCTACTTAATTACGTCAGCATATGTCCGACAACCCCCCTCTATATAATAAAAAAAAAAAAAAATGTGGCAATGAGTCCGATAACGATGCCGATATCAATATTATTCTTTCACGCGTCATCGACGACGATGATTATAGTTTATCTTAATGGATTTCAAGTGCCAATATCTGGTTCCACCACGGAACCACGCTATAGTTAAGCATCGCATTCTGTGTGGAGTACCTATCTATATATAGGTACATAGTTAATATTTTTTTCCGAATTTTACGCGAATTAGTTAAAAATAAATGAAAAATTTTGTTACATATTTTGAATTTTTTTTACATATTTTGAATTATTTTTTTACAAATTTTTATTATTTTTTTTATTACTGCTGACGTCAGAAAGGTTCTAAGCCCCATCCCCCTTGTCAGCAAATGTCAGCATACGACAATCCCCCCCCTCCCTAGACGCTTACGTAATACTTGAACACTCCCGTAGTATTAATATTTACAAGTATTTTTACTCAAATACCTATTATACTTATATATTATATAAGTACTTTATAACCTCTAATTATATTTGAATATCATATATTAAATCAAACGCCATCGATTAATTCAGACAGTTTATAGTAGGTACCTACATAATATAGTGTTCTTTTTGGTGTCTATAGTTTGTTTTAATAAATGAATTTCATTTCAAACTTAAAGATGTGTTGGGGGGGGGGGAACTATTGCCGGAATTTTGTAACGAGGAAATCGTGAATAATCATTATAATTTCGAAAAATAATTAATTGTGTTCGGTGATGTACAGTTTATCGTGTAATAGGTAACAACTGACCATAATAATATTTAAACTGTCATGTTTGTTTTTGTTTCGTAGTAAATCCTACTAGAAGAATATTGTACGTACCTATTAGTCGACGGGTTACGGGTTTCCTCCCCAGGCTTTAACATTTTATCATTCATCATTGTCATATATATCATCACGTAAATTACCGACCGAGAACTCTCCAAATGGACATATCTGTAAAATTTGTCAACGTCTAGAGTTTGAGAGTGGAAATGACAATATATATATATATATATAGGTATGATCCATTCGAATACCATCATAATAATAATTATAGTGGCCATGAATTGAAAAACGACGTCGCCGCTACTGTACCCACTCGTTTACGAAAAATCACATCAAGTATTAATAATATATTAAGTCATCATCAGAAACGTCGTTCGATTTATTATGTACCTACCTACTTTATATTACGTGTAATTTTTAGTTTTTCGATACAGATAAATTGATCTAATTTTAAGAATAGAATAATAATTGTTGTTCCCATATTAATATTTAACACGCGTTGTGCATGTTTTTATGAAATTAATAAAAAAAATAAAAAACTCGACTAACCAATTAGGTCTTATTGTATTATTATGGTAAACAAATTTGATTTCTAACACTCATATATATATATATATATGTATTATAATAATAATCTTACATTCTTCGAATGAGTTAATATATAGACGAATTTTAAACGATCTGATGTTTGGGAGAATTTTCAGCAGAAATGTCATTTGATCCATTGATTGAGCCCGAAAGGATGAGCATTGCTTTTTTTTTTTTTTTTTTTTTTTTTTTTATGGCAATTGAGTAGTTTTACGGAAAATCAGCGGTTCACACGGTGAATTATAATATCGTTAAATAAATTGTTTACGCACCGTGAAAAAACCGAAAATCGCTGACGTAATAAGGCATTTTCCCCAAATTAATCATTTATTACTTATATATAATATATACGATTTAATTGTCCATGAGTGAATTTGACGAGGTGAATTAAATTTTTTTCTCTCGAAAAATGCTGTTCTCACCATAATAATAATACAAATATGAGACTGCACAGTGATGCGCGTGGTAGATAACACCCAAGATTTAAATTTTGAACGCGTCGGACATTTGCATAAGCGCATAATAATAATGAGCGGACAAAAACTCTCTATCCGCAAAATAAAACAAATAATTATTTATAAAATATAATAAGTTACGTGTATAATATAATATAATACGTACGTTTATATTGTGTTTTTCGCGGTTTTTCGATAGGATCATCGAAAATTTTCAGCATATTGTAATTTAGTTTGTCGTCGAGTACGAATAAGAAGAAAAAAAAAACTGTACCGTATCATTAAAGTATTGGGTTCGAAAATCTCCTGTAGTTTAGTTAAATTAATGTAGGATAAGGAATAACGGGTGTCGCCCACTTCTATACACGTCTTACAATATGGCGAGACGCAGAATGTGATTTTACTGCACGTGTTGCCGATAATTATACGCCCTTCTTAAAAAGGAAACGGGCACAATCTTCGTGTTGAATCAACATTGTCAAAAAAAAAAAAAAAAAAAAAGTCGAGTAGTGTGAAAACGTTCCGATTATAAAATGTAGGTACACCTTATAACATTTATAGGTACTTCTTTTAAAATTAAAACTTGGTCCACGCAAATTAAAAGCCGGAAAATTATTTCACCGAATTAAATATAATTTTAAACCAAAGGTGAAAAATATAAATAATATATAAAAATAAACGAGTTAAACACAATAAATAACATGTTCGTATATATATATATATATATATATATATATGTACAAGTAATAAAGTATAGTATAATATAAGTAATAAATTAGAGAAAATGGTGCTCAGCCTGCGATATCTTAACGAAATTGATCATTAATCGTTAAAACAAAATTATATCGTATGATCATATTGTCGTATCCTGTATAGACAATATATATATATATGTGGAATAATTTATTTATATAGAATGTCACTCGAGTTAACGTTTTCAGAAGTGATATGTTCGAAGATCGTATAAAAATGTGTAGTACATTTTGTGCGGTATGAATAATATCAAAATAATTTATCTGATAAATTTGCTAAAACGTTGAATGTGAATGTGAAATGTAAATAATATTAAAATTATATTCAATAACATGTTATAAACTTGTATGTTACATAACTCGGGAAACAATGAGAAGTAAATTTTATAATATAAGCGTTTTAAATTATGAACGGAACGACGTAGCTGATGTTTTTTTTTTTTTTTTACATATCTAGAACTATATAATAAGAATTACCTATATAGTGTGCTATAATATTTTACTAAATAAAGACACAATAAATAATTATCTATATCAAATTTAGCTAACATAAAGGTTTAGGTTCAAAATTAAAACTAGGTATTATTATAAATATATCAGGGAGTCAAAACGGGTTAAAATTTTTCGGGTTTCGGGTTACGGATTTAAACCGGTTAAAATTTTTCCGGGTTTCTGATACGTGGTTAAAAAACGGTTTCAATTTTTTCCGGGTTCCGGGTTCGGTGTTGAAAAACAGTTAATATTTTTTTTGGGTTACGGGTTTCGGGTTTAAAATGTGTTAAATTTTTTCCGG
>JAIPRL010005164.1:0-33697 GCA_025469235.1 Pemphigus obesinymphae
AGTGCAAGTAATCAAAGATACATCGGAAAGAATATTGGGAAACACACAAAGTGAAAAAAAGAAAATGTGGTTTGATGAAAACTGCAAGAAAGCCTTAGAAATAAGAGACAAAGCGCGCCTGAAGGTGTTACAGAATCCGAGTAATGAAAACAAAAGAAATCTAGCAAGTAAACAAAGAGAAGCAAAAAGAACAATAAGAATGGCCAAGAGACTATGGGAATAACAAAGAGTTACAGAAATAGAAAATAACAACAACAAAAATAATATAAAAGCTTTCTTTGAAAAAGTAAAGAACGTAAAAACAGGTTATAGGCCAAAAACATCGATGATAAGAAAAGATGATGGAACCATTATAACTGATAAAGGTAAAATAGCAAATGAATTTAAAAGAATATTTGAAGAGATTTTGAATCAACAAGAAAATAGGACCACAATAGAAGTTAATGTAACGGCGGAAGAATTATTGGACAAACCAACGATACAAGAAATAGAAATGGGATTAGAAATGCTGAAAAATGGAAAGGCCCCTGAAATTGATGAAGTAGTCCCTGAATGCCTAAAAAAAGGAGAAAAGAAGCTGACTCAACAACTTCACAACCTAATTACTGATATATGGGAACAGAAGGAGATTCCAGAATTATGGAAAATGTCTGTCCTATGCCCGGTACATAAAAAGGGAGATAAAATGGATCCGAAGAACTATAGAGGAATTTCTCTGTTAAACACTTCGTACAAAGTATTATCTAACCTCCTATTAAAAAGATTGAAACCATTTATTAAAGAAGTTATTGGAGAATACCAGGCAGGATTCATGGTAGGTAAATCGACTATAGATCAGATTCATATAATAAAACAAGTTGCAGAAAAAAGCCATGAATTCAATAAAGACGTACATATACTATTTGTGGATTTCCAAGCAGCATACGACTCGATAGATAGAAATAAATTGTGGAATGTAATGTCCCGGATAGGAATACCAGAAAAGCTTATAAGAATGATCAAAACGTGCGTACAAGGCTCTAAATGCAAGGTGAATTTTGGAGGAGACTACTCAAATGAATTCCTAGTGTCAACACGTCTCAGACAAGGAGACGCTTTGTCACCGGCTTTGTTTAACATTGCCTTAGAGTCAGTGGTGAGACAAGTCCTTAGTAAGGTGAAATGAATAAAAATCAGTGATAACCAACAGCTTGCAATTGTAGCGTATGCTGATGATCTAGTGATAACTACAGAAAATGAGGAAAGTCTAAAACAATCCGCAAAAGAACTAATAAGAATAGGTACAGAAATCGGTCTTAGCGTAAATGAAGAGAAAACTAAATACCTAAAATTATCCAGGAAACATCACACGGCAAGAAAATTAGAAATAGAAGGTTATTCATCTGAAAGAGTAGAACACTTCAAATACCTTGGAGCGTGGGTGAATGAAAACGCGAATAGTCACGAAGAAATAAAAGAAAGATTGATAACAGAAACAGATGCTACTTTGGACTATTAACACTATTCAAATCAAAATTACTCTCAAGAAGATCAAAGATAACATTGTACAAAGTTTTAATTAGACCCATAGTACTATACGCATGCGAGACATCGGCAACCACCAAAACGGATGAAAACAAATTGGGTGTTTTTGAAAGGAAAATACTCCGAAAAATTTATGGACCAAAAAAGAATGATGTAGGTGAGTTTGAAGTTAGGACAAATGAAGAGTTAAGAAGGTTATTTGGAGAAGCCAATATTATAGGAATTATGAAGAGTAGTAGATTAAGATGGGCAGGTCATGTCTGGAGATCGGAAGGAATACTGGGGAACACAACGAGATGGAGACCGAGCACAAAACGGCCCAGAGAATGACCCAGATAACGGTGGGCAGATAGAATTAAGGAAGACCTCAGAATGATAGGGATAGAGAATGGAGAAGAAGTTTCAAGGGACAGGGAGAAGTGGAGGGATGTTGTTGATGTGGCAATGGACCTTAATGGTCTTTAAAATGCCTTAAGAAGAAGAAGATCAAGGAAGACAGTCATGGAATCATCAGGTGTGTATGAGGGAGAAATGCGCTTTCAATTTTAAGAGTTAAAGAAGTTGGTGTTCTATTGGTAATTATCTTTGTTAAAGTTATAAAATAATTTATGAGTGGCAATATAAGAAGTTGGAATGGAGAGATTAATTGAGAGTGAGAGTGATGGATGGTAAGAGTCAGGAGGATCAGCGGTTAGGTTTTAATAAACAATTAAAAGTGATAAGTTTAGTGCGAAGACCCCGACAATTCTGGTAATATCCATTGAGGTTAAAAGAGAGAAACGAATTGGTTAGAATTGAGGATGATGACGGACATGGGAGTCGGTTTTTGAGCGGGAGATTATTCACGGAGAACCGTTTCTGTAAGTGATGGTTAGGTTTTGTTCTCCCGCTGCAGCACGACGTTCAAGATCAAGGTGATAGGTACAGTATTGATTTATTGATTTTAGATTCTGCACACGGACCGAAGAATCTCTTAGTTTTACAATTATGTTTAATTATTGTTTTTTTTTTCTGGAAACAATTTTTCAGATAGAAGGAGTCAAGTAGGAAGTTTGGAGCAAGTTAATAATCGTTTTTTAAATGGAATGATTTATCTTTACATTAAAATATAAAATAATAATACTGCATTATCCTACAGTCCTGTATAAATTAATTAATATAGGTGCTAAAATGAATAAATATTCACATTAAAAACTATTTATGCACAAGTAAAACAGATACACCTAAAAATTCCGATACCGACGAGTGGCGACCGGCGGTAGCATAACCGATATGTACCAGAAGTACAAATTCTTAACAAAATAATTCAAAATGAAATTTTTTCGGAAATATTTTAAATTTAAATACGTTTACACAAATACTTTACTAATCTGTAACATAACTATAAATAAATAACTACATAAACTATAACATATAGATAATTCTTATACACACATCAACCCTAAAAACATCGAGTTTATTTCGAATTAGGTATATATACTTATATTATCCTGAGAGGTACTTATATAGTATTATTTAACTATACTCCTTATACCCAAGGTTATTATGTGGTTGGACCAGTTTTTTTTTCGGAAGGGCTTTATTCTTTATCACACTGTACTGGAAACAAATAATTGTTAGGTATTTCGGTATTTGAAAAAGTGAAATATACATATTGATATAGTGTATATAATAATATATACTGTCGAGTGTCGAAGACACTAATTTTGAATATTTTTACTCGATATAATTACAACAATTATTAATAAAATTATACTGTGGTATGTGAAAGAAATAAAAACGTAGCACAATATTAGGTCCACACTGTAATAGGTACACATTATACTCTTTTAAAAATTTGTTCGTGACTAACTATTATGAAACCTGCAGGCTGCGGTGAAAGAACATTATTATTATTTCGGTAACAAAAATTAAAAATATTGTGTATATAAAATTTTCCTATACATTTTTTTCAATTATTACTATTATTATTAAACATTAAAGTCTTAAAGGAGTTAACACATACAGTTTGTTAATTTTTCTTCGGACGTTCATTTATTTATTCAAATTAATTATATTATACTATTAAAATAATATAGTAACATAAAAGTAGAATATTTAATGAGTTTTCTTTATTCTGATCTTTAGTCTTTGTACATTTTTAAAAAGTAACCTGAATCTGTATTCGAATAAAGCAAAAAATATTTAGAATACTTACCTAGGTATATTCTGGTATTCAAATATTTTTCCGAAAATGTATTGAAAAAATGTTCTTGAATAATTTGCAAATATTATTCTAAAATTATTCGAATACTTTTGAAATCATGCTCATGGATTTGAGTCAATTGTGAAATAAAATACAATTAAAAAGATATTATTAATCTAGACCTATTGATTTTGAAAGTCGTTGTAATACTGTTGTAAAAAATATATAAAATTGCATTTTGCAATTTATTGTATTAACTTATTAATTTTTATTCAAAAAATTACATCATTCGTAGATAACAGAATAAGTAAAAAATTTCCAAAAAAAGTTTTTTTTGGAAGATTGTCCTTTTGGTCGTCGGACAGGATAGTGTATTATTATTATTATAATATTAAATATAAAAAAAATTAAATCATTGCATTCAAAAGACGATTCTGAGTACATTTCAATATAATAATATTATAAAAAAAAAAAATAAATAATAATAATAAATAAATAAAATAAATAACCGGTAACCATAACAACTTTATTTGTTATAGATTTCTAAACATATATGTTTAGACACATTATATCCTTGCCGTGTTCGTCCGTTTGTAGTTAATACAATTTTATATTAGAATATATAATATTATTAATTTTGTTTTATGATATTTTTATTTTCATTTTAATCCTAACGAGTTAAAATATACGTTACTAGGGAGACAGAAAACGGGAAATTGAACACATTCAAGGAGATTGTTTTTCCTAATACATATATCCGTATATCCGTCTGTCCTTACTCCTTACCATTGGTATTTATGGTTACCAATATCAATATTTAAAATTTTTATTCATTTTGTTGGTTTTAGGTTTCTATACATAATCATAGTATAGTAGGTTGAACAAATTTTTTATGAAATTATAGTTTATTGTAATTTGTTTAGAATACGTTTAGAAACCGTTTAGAATTTAGCATGTGGGCAAGCGAGCCAGCAAAGTAGGCTTTCTGAACTTCTTTCTTTACACTTCACAAAATTACTGAGATAATCGATTAATGGCATATTTAAAGTAATGAATTTTCTATCAAAAAAGCTCTCACCATCAGTCGGCTCGACTACTTCTACTCGGAAAAAATGTCTACAGACGTAAAACTAGAAAAAAAAATATTAATACGTTTTACAATGAGAAACCGGTCGACTAATATTTCCCGATTATGATTGTCGTTGCCAGATAACTTAACAAAGCGTTGTCGTATTTGATACAATTTACTGAATCATCTATATATTATCAAATTATATTAATTAATAATAATTATAATTATTATTAGGTATTATTATATAATCACTGATTAAATATACGGATGTTGTGTGAATGTGTGATTAAAGTTGTAACGCTTCTTTAAAATATACTTGGATAACTGGTTATTTTACTCAAACGGCCTATATTTAATTTAAATATTAAAACGTTAAAATTCATAAAAAAAAACATTTGTATACAATGTATATTTCTGAGTTTCAAAAAAAGAGATCACCATTTAACAATTAAATATTTGAAATTAATTATAACTGATACCAACTGCAAGAATATCGTGGAAAGTGTAAAATCTGTATAAGACTTTAATAATAGATACCTACTAACAGGAGTGTTAGAACATTGAAGGTATTAGGTAATAGGGGCTGTTGCACTAACGATCAAATGGCGTCTTTATATACGCCTTTCTGGATATTCTGCCGAATTTTTTCTGAAATTTTTTAATTTGTAAAAAAAGTATAGATCAATTTTGAAAGCTATTTAGGAGTAATAATGTTCAGCTCCCACGCAGGACCGACACAAAAGATGCCCCACCCCCCATTCAGGAATGTAAGTCGGTAAAAATTGGAAAAATCAATTCAGTTATCAGAATAATTATAAAAAATAACTTAAATCATTATTTTGAGAATTTTTACAAATAACAATCTTTGGTAGTAGTTAACAACCGTTTGTGAAATATAACAATTAATTACATAGTTTTTTTTTATATGGCAGTCGTAATTAATAATGTCTTTAAAGAGGACGCTACACACGCGTTATTTTCCCCCCCAAAAAAAACTGTTTTGCATGAAATAAGGTTTCTCAAGCTGTAATTATAATTAAAAACCAAAATTTTCACATAATATTGTAGACAAAATGTGTTCTACTGAACTCTTTTTTCAAAAACATTAAATAATACAAAAGTTATTAGTTTTTAAACCCCTTTTTTTTTGATTTTTTACAGATGATATAACATCAGTTCTATTTGTGTTATCGAAAAAAGAACGATGGTAAAACATAGATAATTTTGTCTACTATATTGTGTAAAAGTTTAGGTTTTTAATTATAATTACAGCCTTAGAAACCTTATTTCTTGTAAAACAGTTTTGTTCACAAATATCGTAATTACGCAACAATAAAAAGTAGTACTGATATCGATATATTTTTTAATTACTTTTAAAATATACTTAAATATTTTTAAATTATAAGATTTTCATTTTTCTACAAATTTCATAAAAATTGCCTATACAGAACCCTTTAAAAACCGCATGTGTGGCGGTCCTCTTAAAACTCGTAGTCGTTATTTTAAATAACCATTGTGTTATGCGTGTACACTGTACATCTATGTAATTTTTTCAAAATATTATCAATCGCGTCAAATAAAATAATGATAATAAATGGTTAATAACTAACGAATGGATTATCATAGGAACGATTGAAATGATCCATGACATCATTATTTGTTATTATCAAATTTTTTGTTATCAAATAATAATAATAATAATAATAATAATATAGTATATGATAATAATACATTATACTGTCCGATGATCGACGTCCAGTATCACAGATATATATAATATTTATGCATGTATATTGTATATTGTATATGTATGTATAATATATATTATTATATGCAGTATGTATGGGCATATGAATGCATGTTTTCTCGATTTCTTTGTATTTATCTCATGTATAAGTGTATATGGGCAATAGTATTAAGAAATTTACATTATTTTTCCGGTCAATCTGGTCTAAATTGACATAAAATGTTTGTTTCAGAGATTATTCGAAAATGCCAAAAGTTAAGTCTTGTTTTTTTATTCATAATTTTCTTTTGTTAATGATTAGCTAGAGTGAAGTGTAACCACGTTTTGGTATATAGTTCGACTGTGATCTCATTTTGCTCAGTTGCTATTATCTATATACTTAACCCATAAAAAAATGTACCACCTGCCCCGCAATAAAAATTCCACTTACCTTCACCCTATTTTATAATTTAAAACAAACTTTAAAGAATATACAATGATAAATAATTTACATTGTAGGTCAATAATATTTTTATTATCTACGTATATGATATATATTATGATGCCGCTTATTTTTCAAAACCATTAATCATCGAATTTGTTTTTAAAACAGCAAAATTCTGTGAATTCTCTGATGTTATCTTCTATATTATATTCTATCTATTTTCTGTGATATTATTATTATTTGATAGCAAAAAATTTGATTATAAAATATAATGACGTCATGGATCATTTCAATCGTTCCTATAATAATCCATTCGTAATTATTATTATTATGTAATATTTATATTTTTATATATTATTAAAATTAAATTATTTATTAGTTTTCCAACATTTTGGCATCCTTTATTATGTTTAAGAAAATATCAGAAAACAATATTTTATACTAGGTGATAATATTTGTGGACATCACATAGGTTGACATATTATGTACACAGCTAAAGCTCTCGGCGTTTATATAAATGTAAATAATGTAATTATTACATTTAAAATTCGAGGTGCTTACCATGGTTTCATGTTTCTTCATAGTAAGTATTTAATATAAACAATTATATTTTTTTTTAATAAAACCACAAATAGAAACAAAACATGAATGATCAACATTTAAATAAATAATAAGCAAAAACAATTTTATAGGAAAAATAATTTTAATTTAACAATTTTACCAACTATTGATAACAATATATTTACTTAATAATTAACGATCATAATGATGAGGTCAAAATCATTATTAACACTTGGTATAATCGTTAATTCTGCATAGCGGTTGTTATTTTTACAGATCTCTATTTATTACGATCTCTATTTTAACGATTCTCAATAATTGGCTTCTTGGGTACCTACGTATAATCAGCAAATTCATGAAAAAAGTTGATGACCATTTTTTTTTTTAGGGAGAGAACGGGGGCTTACAAAAACTCCACCCAAAATTTTATTTTGCTCATCACGACTCACAGCGTCCCGAAAAAAGTTAATAAGCAAAAAAAAAAAAAAAACCTAAACTATTTTTCAAAACTGATCTTTTTCTAAATCGTGATATATTAAATAAATCACTTTAGCTATTTACCTTTTCAAATATTACGACTATGCGTAGACCAAAATTTCGGCCATTGAATTTAATTCGAGGACAAATGTCGAGTATTCATGATTATAAGGCTGGGGCGCCATTTTAGTTTTTCAAAAGTATATGAAAAAATCAAAAATGTATAGAGGCCTATTTCCAATAATTCATTTGTTAAAAAATACAATTTCACTATTATTATTATATTATGTTTTTTCGGGCACACTTTTTTTTAGATTTATTTTTTGTGTTGTGTTTAAGCTAGAAAAAAAATACAAGGATGGGCTTTGGACTAAGTTAAATAATCAGCGTTCATGAAAGTATAACTGACTCTTGGGAAACTTCGTTCTTCACACCTCCTTAAATCATTCAATATAATATAGTGTTAACAATTTTCTACAAAAAAAAAGATTTTTCAGACACTTTGGTAGTATAATTTTCAGATAACAACTGTGGAATTATGGAAAAAACTATACATTTTACGGAAAGAAAAATTAAGAAAATTTGGTGTGAATTAACTAAATAGAAATATCAAAATCAGTTAATTTTTATTTTTCCGAAAACTATTATTTTTAATTTTCCAAAAATGAAATTTTCTTAATATTTATAAATTTTAATTTTTTCATATTTTCCGAGACTAGGAAAAATCTTGAAAATAGACATTTGAATCTCTTTTCTCTAAAACTATATATAAACAAACAATTATCAAAGATCCGCTGGAATAACAGGAAGTTTCCTGGTGGACCGGTTTCTGTAAGGACCGCAGCCGTGATATAGTTAATTTCTTTTCAATGTTCCAAGGACTGGAGTGCATCAAAATCAGAAAAAAAAGACCAGGAAACATATTGATCGGGACTGTAAAAATACAGCACCGATTTTTTTCAGGAATATAAAGAAACAGAAACGCTTTTATACGGTAATGTATAACTTTTTTGAAAATATTATTTTAAGAACTAATAAACTCAGTAATATATCAAAATTAGAAAAAAATGACCAGAGAAAATATTGATCAAGATTGAAAAATTACAAGACCGATTTTTACAGGAATATAAAGAATAGGTAATACTTTTATATGCGGGAATATATAATTTCAGGAAAATAATTTCAAGAATCGTTAAAATCTGGAATTTTTTTATCAATAATTCTGTGATTATGGTAGGCATGTTCATTATCATATTATTAGTATTATAGATAACTTGAAGTTATTAGTGATAACTAAAGACCGGATTTTTGTGCAGTTAAAATGCCAAAACGTGCAAAAACGTGCACAATTTAATAATAAAATAAAAAAATTATTAATAATACTATACAGCATATCAAATTTAATCTCATGGCAATATTTTATTAAAATTTACTATTGTGTACATTTCTAAATTTTTTCAGTGAAATGGTGTCTTCTATCGCAGAGGTTCCCAATTTTTTTTTTGCCACGGAAATAATTGATTATACTTTTCCTAGTGGAACCTTAGTTTGATAACAGAAAATTATTACCTTGAAGTATTTATATTTTTATGTTTGATTTGAAAAAAAAGAACAAATATAAATGAAAAACAATTATTTTATGTATAAAAAAACATTTACTGTACAAAGAAATACAATGTAACTAAGTACCTGTTTTTATCATTTTTAATTTTTTTTTTATATATTTTCTTAAAATATCACTAAAATTAGGCTTAATATCTGACAATTTAACGCGAAGATCTGGAGCTGCAACTAGTCTATTTCTATACTTGCTTTTGGTGTAAGCGTAAGCTGAAAAAACAGTCTCGCATCGGTAAGTCGTCACAAACGGAAGTAGAATTGTAATAGTCTTCTCAACAATTGCAGGGTATTTATCTTTAAGTCCCATCCAAAAGTCATATAGGTCGAAATCTTCTAATTTGAATTTTGTTTAAGAGAAGATGAACATTTAATGTCAATCAAATTCTCATACTCTGACACAATTAGCATTGATAGTTTGGTATGATTTGCGAATGGATTCTGCAACCAGTTCATGTCCTGTAACTTCTCTGGAAAATACTTTTTCAAGGATTTTCTAAGGCTTATCAAATGCTCATTTTTTTCCCCATCTGAAGTTACTCGCAGCTCATTATTATTTCAAAAAGTCATTTAAAATAGTAAAACATTCGTAATTATGTTGATCAACATATTCGATCCAGAAGCTAAGTTTGTTTTCAAGTGTAGAAATTTTGTCATTTACTGTAAATTTAGTTGTGGTTCTGTATGTACTGTATGATTTTTTTGTTTGCTAACTTGGCATTAGATATAGTATAATTGAACTATAACGAAATTCATGATTGAAATCACAGATATAAAATAGCTTGACTATTACAAAATAAAATTTCCACAAAATATTTATTTTCGATTTTTACATTCCTGATTTTGATAGCCGGCCGGGGTAATAGGAGCATTTGCCTCCTCTGTTTACAAAACATTGGAGAAAACCCGTGTAAAAATAGGTTCATTACCATTTTCTTTTTCCTTATTTGCTTATAACTCATAAAATGCCCCCTCCCCGCTCAGGACCTCTGAATCCGCTTCTGCAATGATCTAGATAAAAAAAAAACGATACCTACTTAATTTCACCAGATAATAAACTGTCAAGATATGTACCTATTTTATTATTTATCACAAAATAAGTTAATCAAGTTTATTCTGTGTAGTGTGTATATATTATAAAATATTATACATTTATCAGAAAAATAAATTTTAGAGTCTAGGGTTTGAACGGAAATTTTATTTCACGTGATCATGTGAAATAAGAATTTTAAAACCCGTGAATTTAAATCACTTGAAATCACGGGAATTTATTTCCCGTGATCACATGAAATAATTTCCTGTGAAATTAAATCATGGATATTTTTTTCATTTGTACATAAAATATTTCATAATATAATACCTACGTATATATATTATATATACGTAATATAATAGTATATAAGTACTATGTTACTATGTAGCATGTAGTATGTATAAATAGGGTAGATAGGTAGGTACACTGGGAAAACCCGCGTGCCGATAAATTCGATATACATTTATCATTTGCCGCTGTATGATTTTTTTTCGTTCTCGTTCTCTCGTATACTGACTACGGAACTACGAATAAATTCCTTAAGTAACGTGTGACGGAAGAACGTTACGGCGACATGTAACGGTAACATGTAACGTTTGTGTGTGACGGAAGGGCGTTACGGTTATGTGTGACAGGAGAGCATGACGACAACGCCTAACATCGGCGTGTGACGGTAGAGCGTTATGGCGATGTGTGACAGGACTACAGGAGAGCGTGAAATTAAAATGCACGTACATAATCACGTGAAATAATTTTAAGTGATCGCGGGAATTAATTTCACGTGATTATGTACTTGAATTTGAATTTCATGTGATCACGTGAAATAGAGAGACATCTAATAAATTTATTCTTTTGACAATAACAATTTGTTTATAATATGTAATGTTACCAACTTACCAAGCCCTATAAGTTACAAATATACAGTAAGTTCAGGCCTATATTTGAGGGGGGGGGAGTGTCTCTTGTTGCCCGGAGCGGTAATTTTTTTAGTCTATTAGAAGGGTGGCAAACTTATATCAAAATATGGTGTAATTGCCGTAATAGAAAAAGAATTAATATATTTTTATACTTAAATTTGTTGGAAAAAATTTTTTAATATTATTATATTTTATAAACATCTATAAATAGAGTGGGGTTTTTGAAGATACAACGACGCGTGTTATACTGCCGTGGCTGTGTAACGCGAACAAGCAAACCCAGTTTGGCCAGTGGTTCTTCTATATTTGACAAAATATAAAAACCAATACAATCAAAACGGTCAACGTGTATGGTGATTTGTGTTCCTGCATATAGTTCAAGTTTTTTACATTTACATTTACGTTCGTTATGGATCGTAAAAGACTAAGTGGATGGTACCGGCTTAAAGCCAAAGAAAAGACTAAAAAAAATCGTTGATGTTGTTACAAAAACTAAAAATATTAAACATTTTTTTTCGGTTTCAACTATTGATTCTCGAGGAAGTCTCACTACTAATATATAACGGGGTTTTACTCTTTGTTTTATGTTGTCTAGTATTATTAAGTAGATTTAGACTACCTACCTATTCATTGTATGTCTTGTACATTTTAATGAATACTTGTATTTTATATTGTATTAAGGGGATTGGAAGCGGCGATTGTTTGTCTCTCTCTATCACACACGTAACATAGCAATTTGAACCATTTCTATTTCCAAAGTACCGATGGATCTAGTGATGCGATAACGATTATAAAAATTGATCCGAATTTGTCGTAATGTCTACATTATATCGAACGTCTATAAGTCCGCCTAAAATTAAGTTAATATATTCGATTTTTTTCAATTTTTGTGAAAATCAATGGGAAAAATAGGGAAAGTCATTCTAAAATAGATTTTACGACAAAATCAGATCATTTTTCAGAGTCCTTATCGCATCACTAGGACAATCGGTAGGTATGTTGGAAATGGGATTTAGTGTCTTTTTCAAATACGGTCGCGGTAGCCGTACCTATTTATTGACATGTGCATGTGCGTGCGAGTGAACACCACCATTATTATGCCAAAAGTATTTACATACACTTTAAATTAGTGATGGGCACCACCGAATTGGTAATACTATCAAATAGTATTCGATAGTTCATTGAAACTACCGACTATCCATTCGAATAGTTTTACATGACCGAATAGTTCGATATAAATTATACTAACCATACTACCGAATAGTTCGATAAACTATCGAATAGTTTGATATAAATTATACCAAACATTACCGAATAGGTCAATAAACTATCGATTAATATAATATAAAAAATATATGAATCCTCCAATTAACGACCGTCCACCACCATTGCGCGAAACCATAATATTAATAATTTGAGACATTTTTGTTTGTTTTAATTATTTTATAAATTGCATCTGCTACGTCGTATTAAGATTTTTAAATAATAATAACATTTATATGAATGGTTCGATAATATATCGAATATTTCGAAATAACCGAATAGTTCAGACCAACCGAATAGTTTGAAAACAACCGACTAGTTCGGTCATTGTATATCGATAGTTAATATAATCGATAGTTTTTAAGTATCTATCGAACAGTTCAATAGTCACTTACTATCGAACAGTTCGATAGTCACTATTCGGTAGTGCCCATCACTACTTTAAATACTACTCACACAAACACACTGCGTAACGTGAATAATTCAAATAATTGCCTATACACAACGCCTTAATAAATTATGTAAAAATACCTTACACAGTATACTTATATAGGTACCTTCTAATTTTTATTTAATTTAATTTTATAAAAATGAGTACCTGTATGTGTGTAGTATGTATATATATAATGTATTGTTACATCATATTATATAGAATTTTCCAATAATACAGTCTTGGTAGACTACATAGTTAAAACAATAGAGTAAAAACATTATATATTATATACATTATACATATATATATAGTTATATATAGTTAATAGTTTGTTGTAAATTCATTCATAATATTCTTGTTTAATTATAAATAATAACTATCCTTATTTAATATTATGTGTGCACTGTACATTAGTACAGAGATAATACATTTTTATAATTACCATATTACCACTGAACTCACAACATGTTTTGTTACCAATTTAAAATAATGAATATGTACTTGTTTATTTAGCAGTGTCTGTTAATTCTAATGTTTATGATGCAGAATATATTTTGTTAGAGGCAGTCAATGACATAATAGTGAACGTTGATCTGTTTAAGACACCAATGAAAATTAAATCTTTCATATTTAGATGAATATTATATTTATTATAATAAAGTATATAAATGTTAATATTATCAGTTTTGTTAAAAAATACAACAAACACAGATACTTTTTTGCTGTTATATTTAATTAAAAAAATATATATTGTACATTAGTCTCTCTAACTTATATCTTATTCATTATTATACGTTTTATAATAGTTAGT
Source organism: Pemphigus obesinymphae (assembly GCA_025469235.1). Classification (NCBI taxonomy): domain Eukaryota; kingdom Metazoa; phylum Arthropoda; class Insecta; order Hemiptera; family Aphididae; genus Pemphigus; species Pemphigus obesinymphae. The sequence continues at coordinate 14,065 of JAIPRL010005164.1, forward strand.
TATTTATTTTATTTTTATTTTTTTGAATGTAATGTAATGTAGTATTAGTATTTTTATACTACAAGATATTATCAATGTTTTAGTAGTGATTGAGTAGTAAATATTTTGAATTCAATAAAAAAAAAAATGAATTAAATTAAATAACCCAGTTTTAAATTTTAAATTTTTAGTAATGAACTTGCACTATGAATAATAAATTATGTTACAAGAGATACAATATCATCATGTGGAATATCATAAAATATTGCAGTACTAGATTTTTCAAATTAAAAAAGAATCTGTACCTAATTATGTTATTCAAAGGGGAAAAAAGTGCCCTTTAGGTACTGAAGAACCAATTTGTTTTTCATTATGCTTATTGCTTATCAATGGTGAAAAATTCAAAGAGACTATCTAGCATATTCTCAAAGTACAGATTCTATTTTTTGAATCAATTGTAAATTATTTGGAGCAAATTCGGCTTTCGCTACTACTGGGGTTTCAGATTGGAAAAGAGCTGGAAATAGAATTGTATCACAAGAGCAATCACTAGCTCACAAATCAAATACATTGACTCTAAAAAATCGAGGAATATTAACAAATAGGACTGACAGTGGATTATTAGGCCAAATTAACAATGAAGTTCATTATTGGAAAAGTGTTTTAAAAAGAGTTGTTGTAGTGGTGAAAATCTTAGCGATAAGAGGATTGGCATTTAGAGATAACTCAGACAAAATTGGAAGCTCACGTAATGGAAATTTTTTAATGTCAGTGGAATTATAGCACATTTTGATCCATTTTCAGCTTTTCGTATTTCAAAATATGTTAATAAAGGAAAAGGGTCAATATCATACTTATCGTTCCATACTTATGAAAAATTTATATCTTTGATGAGTAATAAAGTATTAGAAAATATTGTGAGATAAGTCCAAACAGCCAAGTTTTTCCGTAATAGTTGATTCAACACCTGATATTTCAAAATCTGACCAATTATCATTTGTACTGAGATATGGTTTTTGTGGGTAACCTAAAAAACGGTTCTTGTGTTTTTAAGAGAATACTGGGCATAAATCTGAACAATGAGCTGATGGTGTGTTAACCACTCTGGTGTTGTATAACATTGATTCATTTAACATGAGAGGACAATCGTATAACAACGTAAACAATTTGTTAGGAACCTACTCAGGCTTACAAGCAAGAATCAAACAGGTTAATCCACTTGCTGAATATGCTCCATGCACAGCACACTCTTTAAATTTGATAATTGGTTGGTAGTTGTGCTGCAAGTTGTTGCGAAGAATCTTGTAATTTTTTTGAGTTATTACAAGCAGTATACTGTTTTATTTTCGACGTCAACTCAACGTTGGGAAATGTTGAAAGCAAAAGTAAAATTGAAATGGTTGTCGGAAACTAGATTGTTGGCTCGAGAAGACGCTTATAGATCTCTTAAAATTTGGATTTAGTCGTTGGATTGTTGAAAAGCTTTAAAGATGATCCTTATCAAAAACTAACCATACGTTATGAAGCAGAGAATTATTAAAAGAGTTAAATCGTTTTGAATGTGCTCTTATGGCAGTATTTTGGGGTGACATTCTAGAAATTTTAAACAAAACTAGTAAAATGTTGCAATCAGTTTTAATTGACTTAATCACTGTTGTTCAACTGTATGATTTAGTAATACATTATGTAAAGTCGGCTCGGAAGAGAAGTACATTTTTAAATTATGAAATTTCGGCTAAAAACTTATCTGAATTAAGTAATTATGAAAAAAAAAATAAAAAACGAAAATGACAGCAAGGCGAAAGTAGATTCAATGAAGTGACTTCGGTTGGCCTAGAAAGTTTTATTGTAAAGACATATTTACTTATTCTTAATAATTTACTATCAGAATTACAAAAAAGAAAGTTTGTAAATGAAAATTTGGCCAAAATTTTTCATTTTTTTTTGTAATATAATAGAATATTCAATTGAAGTAATTTGTCAATGCGCAACAGAATTGTGCAAAAATGATCCAAATGATAATCACGTTAGTGAGGTAGTTCAGCTACTAGGACACATTAAAAGTATACAAACTACAGGTAATAATCCTAAGACAGTTCAAGAACTTATGTTATGGATAAAAAATAATAACTTCTTAATATTGTATCCATATGTAGAAATTATTATTTTAGTATTTTTATTTTCCGTCCAGTGGCGTTAGTATAGAGTAGATAATACCCATAAACTCCGGAGATTTTTAAAATTTTGCTGACGGTTCAAAATTCGAATTCCATTCAACATGAACTCGGCTTAAAGCTGAGGATAAATGAACAATATTTATTTGGAAGATATATTTATTATTATTTTGGAAATGACTTATTTTTTTGTCAAAATTATCGACAAATATAAAGATAAAAATGCAGGTTTCTGATTGATTATTATTATTCATTAAATCGTCTAGGAGTGTAGTTTAAGAATTTCAAAAATATTTCAGATTTTCAAAATGATCTATATATATTTAACTTGAAAATGGTTTTTTAAAAATTTTAAAAGTTTCTGGAGTTCATATTTCCGAATTATAATAAAATAACCAATAAGGATTCATATAGACGTTTGACTTTATAGGCACACATGGAATAAATACAGCATAGATAAAAAACACATTGTAGATTATATTGTATACGTTCCTCGTTCCATGTTTTTTCTCCGATTCTAAAATGCATTTTTTTTTTTTGTAAAACGAGAGGTCTTTCCTTTTTTCCATTTGTAAATTTACTCCTGACTTTACCATGAATATTATTTTTATATGTATATATTATATCAATTAATGTATAAAAGAAAACCCCGGTAGTTATAATATATGGTATTATATTGTAATTTTATCGTGTATAGTGCAGTATACGGATATTTTTCTTGTATATACATTTATTTTAGAAATAATACAATATTTAAATCAATTCGAGCAACCTTCGTCCTTCGCTCATTGCGGGTATACTTCGCACCAGAATTGATTAAATAGGTAATATAATATAATACTTATAGCATTAATCTTTCCTGTGCAGCTTTGCACGTGGATTAGGTATATTTATATATATATATATATATATGTTATATAATATATTATATTATTATAATATTATAGACTATTATACTGTTGCAGGTTTGGAATTTGGATAGGTCAATCGAACGGATGTGATCGAGGTGTGTTGTACACTTGTACCTATAATGTTTTAAATAATAATAATAATATACGAAAGCTATTAATTATTATTATAAAATACATTATTTCGAACAGAGCTCATTATTAACTGCGACTGATCAACAGATGAATCATAATTTTAAAAGTTAATTCGACAATATGGTCTTTTCAATTTACATATGGGTATTATTTTTAAATTACATTATATTGATAATCAATAAGAAATTCGCAACTATTCCATTAATTTAGTCGTGTTATTGACAAATTAATGATAATTTCACAGTTTTTACATACCAGTAGACATACCTATTACACCAATAATATCTGATATTTTAATCAACTGTTTACAGTCCAGTGGTGACCAAACTGCGGCCCGCGGGCCACATCCGGCCCGCCATCAAATATCATTCGACCCGAAATTTTTTCTAGATTATAATGTGTTCTTTTCCTCGGACGGTATAGTGTATTATTATTATTTTAAATTTGAAAGCAAAGACACATCATTGCATTTCAAAAACGATTGTGAGTAAAATTCTGTACCTATAATATTATTAAAAATAAATCGGCATCCATGATAACTTTATTTGTTATAAATAATATATATATATAATGAAGATATTCCTCTATAAAAGGTAGATTTCCTTTGCGCGCAAGAAAACTATTAGTAAAAGAAAAAATAACCACTTTAACAAGTTAACTACCGAGCTCATTTTTTATAGATGCTATCTAACGCCTCGAGTACTAAAATTCAGTAGATTTGCCTCTCACACCACTGTTATTTTATTATAAACTTACTAAATTAAATACCAAACATGGCCTTCAGTGATTAAATTTATGAAAACCATGAGTACTACTAACGGTACTCAAACCCTGCAAGTTAAATGTAGATAGTGAATGCAATTGTAAGTTAATTAATATTTATAAGGCCTATAAGCTAATTTTAATCATAGAGGTTAATTTTTTTTTTAAGTACCAACTATATACAATTTGTCATTAAAAAAGCTCTTAACTCTTATTCAAAAATATGTATCATTATTAGCCAACAATGCCATTATTTCAGGTTTTACTAGATGGGGGCAAAATTTTGACTGGCCCTTTTACAAATAATAAATTGTTATTCCTCCATGGTTTTTGCCAGTTACCTATCTTGTGCGAAATACTTCTTTAAAAACGGAAATAAGCACTAATTTTTAACTAGACTAATTTGACGATTAATATTCCCAACGATCGCCCCAGTAAACTTTTATAAATTAAGCGTGGGTGAATGTTCTCTTTGCCCCCCCCCTCTTTAAAATGACGCCACTATTAACCAATATATATTACACATTTCACTAAGAATCCAAAAAAAGATTACCTAGTCAACATTTCAAAATAATTCATCACTTCCAAAATTTGGAAATTTCTAGCTACACTCACATCTATGGCCCGCCATTAAAAATTTTTTTTCGATACGGCTCTCGTTCCAAAAAGTTTGGCCACTCCCGGTTTACTTGATTCACGGGCTCGTATATGTCGTTTGAAACATTTGTAGACCGCAACAGCAGTAGACCGTCTGTATAATATAGTAGGTAGGTGTATGTATCTGCCTACGTTTTTTGCAACGATTATAAATAGAACTGTGTATTTATATAATCAATGATTTTAATAAACTACACATAAAGTCTGTGTTTATGAATTAAAAAATCACATCGTTGTACAAGTGTACAGACTTGTAACGTTTTCAAATATAAATAAATATACGGGTAAAAGTATCTATATATTTAATTTTTTGTACAATTTTAGATTTACATATATTTATGACAAAATATTTGAAAAACATTTAAAATCATAAAAAATATAAATTATATAATTTTAAAGTTATAAAAAAGAGTGATTTTTTTTTATCATGACCCAGTCTATACCTCGGAGAGTATAAATAATTTTTGCGAAATTTTTTCAGAAAGTTATTTGTATACTTCATTCTATATTTTTTCATATTTTTTTAATATTGCATCTCCCTATCTTATTTGTTAAAACACTTAAAATGATATTGACTAATGACTTTTGATATTCAAATGGCAATCAACGATCTATATTAAGAATAATAATTAAAGAACATATTTTTATAATTATTTTCATGTTTTGATTTATTAAATCCGATTAATACTACCTAAGTAACAAACATTCAAATTTAAGACGTGACGAAGATATTGAAAATGCCATATAATACAATACTTATTAAAATAAAATAAATCACACTGTATAACATAGATGTTATACATGTTATATATAGACATTTAATAATTAGCTAATATTTTATATTTAATATACGTTATACGAAGTAATCAAGTATAGGCAGTTACATAATTAATAACAATTTAAAATCATTTGTAATACAGTGTGAACATTTACGGCTCAATATGGAAAATGTAATAAAAATATTTAAATACCAAAATATGGTATATACTCATTAAAAGTATCACATTAAATAATGACCTCAAAATCAAGTATAGGTACAACGATTTTTTTAACGACGAGCCTTTCTATTTGCAAATTTAATTTATAGAAAATGGTTTATTTTTTATTATTTTTTTTAATGACAAGATTTTAGACTTTTACATAGATTCGGTAGATAAATAGGTATATAATAATAATGTTATAATAAAAAAAAGAAAAAATAGGTAGATAATACATTGATAATACTACTGTAAATGAAGAAAAATTATTTTTAATGACATAGGATTTTTTAAATATTTTGTTTTCTGTGTCCAAATAAACACACCATAAACCCACCTATCTAAATAAAATATAATATTTACTGGGTGTCATCCCAAAAGGCAAAAATCCAAATGTATTTGTATATTAAAAAAGAAAGAATTTTGGAAAGCTAATGAATTCGGAAAAAAACACAAGAAGCAACATTTGAAAAAAAAATAAATAAAAACGTTTACAAATGTTGCGTATTTCCAATATATAAGAAATCAGTGAGTAAGTTAATTATTAAATGTATAATGTATAACAGTGGTGTCAACTAAAACTGGTGAGGGGGGCTGAGAAGGTAATTTTAAGAGATTTTAAGCAGAGGGTACAAGTTTAATTTTGTGACCTTTTAATATAATTAAAAAAAAAATTTGTTGGTTAGTTGTTGGGTTAAAAACTATCCAATAATAGTAATAAAGGTAGAATAATAGCAGAGTACAAAATGGACAAGCAACATTCATTATACACTAAAATATGACTTGAGAGACAAAAATATTACAGGCCACCGGATTTCAATAGGCAATACTCGTTCTTTCCGTCAATGTTTATTTTTTATGTATATTATGAATAGTTTTTTTATAAAAGGTACCTACACCACCTACTATCGACATAAATATATACACATACATATATAAAAACATATAGATACAAATTTATTATTTTATTATTTTTTATTTCGATATTTTTTACAGTAGTCAGTAATGTATGAGTTTTATATTTCATATTCTGACATAAAATGTTTTTCATTAAATTTTTATGTACATAAAAATCGAAAAACCGAATATTTCGTTTTTCTTTTTTTGTTAATAATAATAAGAAGCATTTTAAGTTTAGATGTGAACTGTAGGCGTCGAGGGACAGCTGATTAGCTAGATTTAGTCAGTTTACTAAATATATTTCAACTTTATATATTATTCATTATAAATACTACTATATCAATGTTTATACATTAATAAACTTTCGGTTTTAAATATAATGTATTTATTATGTGTTCGTACAAATTTTCAGTAAGAATATTCTGCATCGAAACATGAAATTAAAGTACTCATAATACAATATACATATTATATGATGATATATTTATTATTAAAAAGAGATCAAAAATATTTAACCACACACAAACACAAAATTCAACGGAGATAACGAGTGTAATATATTGCATTTACAGTTATTAACATAGGTAGTATAATAATATAATATGTAGCCTTACCAATATAATATATATATTTATATATATATATAGGTACTCATTATGCTTGTTTAGTACGATTACTATATATGTACCTACTTATTAAAATATAATTGCAAAATATCGATTTCACTCAATTATCAGGTTAAAATTGACCAAATAACTTTATCAAATTATAAACGATTACCAATAATAATAATAATAATAATCAAGGGCATTCAAATAAAATATAATATCATTTAGTTTCTTTAAAAGAATACACACACACACGCACATGTATATATAATATAATATAGTCACTGGGTTATTATAATATTGTGAAATATAATGCATTTTAACGTGATTTAACTGACAATCAATGGTAACGGGTTTTATTTTCGTATAATATTATATGGTGTACATACCTGCTATAATATAATAGTACTTGACTATATATATGATTATGTATTGTTTTCCAAATTTAATTTGACTAAAAAAAAAACATAAAAAAAAAAAAAATATATATATATATATATATATTGCACTTTACGTGCACCTATGAATACAGGAAGTATACTAAGTAGGAAGTTATTAACCCATTTGGTTTCTTCACTTTTTGCGTGTGTATCCGGCTACTGCAGCTGATAAACTATACCGGATGAATATTAATAAGAATTTGCACGAGACTGCAGTGACGATGACGCGTGGGCATATATCCGGACGAGTGCTCGAAAGAACTGTAAAGTATCATGTTATATTGCTCCGGTTAACGTCTATTTAAAATGAAAATACTTTTAAAAACTTAATATATATGTGAAAGAAACGATTTGTTTTATAAATAATATCACACTATCAGTATGTTAATAGGTATATATAGAAGAGGTATATTAAAAAAAATCTCGAAAAATTGTCAATGAAATACCGCTAATGGTTTTAGATAATTAAAAGTCAAAATATATGTTAAAATTTCACCATTAAAAAAAAAAAAAAAAAAATTAATTTAAATACAACTTTATAGTCATTATAGTAGGACTCGGGGACTGAATGTGCTGCTAAATAATATAACTGATAAAAGTCGTCTGACAAATAAGTAACAATTTAATACAAATAAATCAAAAACTCAACACCGCGCGTAGTAGTGTCTTGAGTTAGACAAGCATATTATACAAAAACACTAGTTCTGATGATGTGTCCTCGAAAATATTCTTCTCATTAAATTTAATTATGGGTGTTTGTAATTTAACAATTCCACTTTCTACTTTATCGATACAATTATTCAACAAACAAAAAAGTTTTCAACGAGTAGATATAGATCGATATACGATTGTATTTAAGAGGACGCAACACCTAGATTTAATGAACCCTAAAATTGTCTCCGCATTTCTATAAATAAACGGTGTTATTAGACTAGTTCGATTTTAATTTTAAAAACAGTTCCGAGTTCCTTATGTCTTCTGTATTTTCACCGGTACATTTTTTTAAACAATTTATTTTAATAAATGACAGCTGATTGTAAATTATTTTTTTCTTATTAATTTCAAGTCTTCATAAAAAAAGTCGTATATCAATTTATTTTTAATTATTATAACTGGTGAAAACACATTTTATCTTCTCGTCTTTAATTTCGCTCAGATGTTGGCATTACTATAAAGGATTGCACTGACACAGGAATATTTTTAAATATATTTATAAGGTTTTCATTTTTCAACAAATTTCATAAAAATTGCCTTTACAAAACCCCTTATAAAAGCGGCTGTTAATCGTATATGTATACAAAAATATTATGTATAATCATGGATTTGCAATCTCAAGGTAATTTTAGAACAGTAATGTAAGCAATTTCGGTCACTTTTTGGAATAAAGTTCAAGCCCCTAGACATATACCATTTTTATTTTTATTATTGCAATTCAAATACGTCTTATGTGTATTTCATTCAGTTGCACACCTATAAACCGATCCGGGTTCGGAGCCATTCGCTCGCTGCGTTCACTCGGACGGTAAACCCTGGGACCCAACTAGACCAAAATGAGTATTTGGGACCCAACTTGTAAACGCTGGAAAAAATTCTCATTTTATGTACCCCATATCGGGCGGCACGTCTATATCTAAACGGGCAGTGGTATAAGTAGTATTTTTACAGCCATTTTTTTTTTTCTTTGGCCAACAATGCAAATAAAAATCAATATTTTACCCGCAATCCTTACAATCAGAGCCGTAGCAAGGGTTTGGCGAAACTGGCCCAGGCCATGGGCGAAACAGAAAAGGGGGCGCAAAAGTCGAAATTCAGTAATATATCTATACCTAAATTTCTAAGATTGGGAGGCGAAAATTCGACGGACAAAATCTTGTAAAAGTAAGTTGATGACTTTCTTTTTATTTGCTTATTGATTTTTTTTCCTTATCACCAATTTAGGGGCGGAAATTCGGTTCTTTGCCAAGGGCGCTTTCGAATCTTGCTACGGCTCTGCTTACAATACATTTAATAAGTATAGTTACCGAATTTCAAAGAAATCTTATGATATTTTTGTTTCTGCCCCGTAAACTACAATATTCCGTATTCAGACGATTTATATATTTTACCTGGCTAAAATAATTGTAAATAAATAATATTAGTTCGTAGGAGGGACGGATGCTCACATAGATATTAAAAACATGGATAGGGCATCTCTAATTGAGGCCACTATGTTTTTGCGGTCCTGAACTGATAAGAAATTGAGGCCGTTTGTTTACAATACTGGATATTATATGTTTAAATTATAGAATACATTTATTTTAAATTCCGATATTCGTTGTACCTAACTATTTTTTTATTTTATTAACAAACTATAACTATTAGGTATATAAGATATTTTAATAAATACGGTACAACTGTCTTGTGTTTTATGCCGTAAACGGGACTTATCACACTGTAAACAAACGGCCTCGATTTCGTAATTGACGACCGTTGATAAGACGTTATGTCCTATCCATGTTTTTAATATCTATGATACAAATAGAAAATATATGCCCACAAAATCATGAAGTTCAACAGTTGGTAACGCGTAGTAAATCTCCACAACGGCCATGATATTACATGATTACGGGCGACTGCATAATAAACAATAGTGACCAAGGACGAGAGAATAACCCCTTTGTTCACGGTATAACCTCATGTCTTCGTAACGTTATTCTCACCGTAGCATTTTAATAGGTACGTGATCGATTAACTATAATAGTAATTGTGTACCTATTCGGTGTTCATTTTCATAGCGTTTCAAACGTTCCTGAGTTCCGGACCGACAATAAGGTATTAATAAACGAGCCACTACGCATTATATTACTATGATTTGGTGGGCCCGACCGTCGCCCTGATCAAATCGAGTGTCGTCTGCAGCTACGACGCGACGGATGACATGACTATGGTGGACGGGTCGATGGCCCGACCACCAACTGACATCGGCCGACATGATTTTAGTCGGATAACGCGTCAACACGCGCCACGCGATATGACCGTAGACGATCTGGCCGTCGGGCCGACCAAATCATAATATCGTCTGTAGCCCGCTTCAGGCATGACGAAATAGATATTATGTAAATCATGATATTGGCCATTAGGTATATTTTATATGCCTATTTTTTTTTTTTCCATTTACCTACGAAACGGGTTTGTGCTCGAAATGAAATAAATCGTAAAAACTTATATTCATAAAGTCAATATTCGTAATTTATAAAATATAGGCAGGTAGATGATAAAATTTACACATGGTTTGCACGTGTTTTCAGGTATAGTCTAGTGCTGTCTTGTGTTGCTGATATATGCGTTTACTGGAAATATGACGCAAATTCGTATAAAAGTGCGTTTGGCCGAAAACACTCTCTACAACCTTAAGTTGACCATTGATTTTACTGAAACAGTCGGCTCGCTGAAAATATTGATTTGCGATAGTGACAATAGTCTAAGTAGAGATAAAATTCTTTTGGCTTATTGTGGACAAATCTTGGACGACTCTAAGCCTCTTTATACTTACAACTTATTCGAAAATGCCATGTTACACTTATTTATAGAAGTTAAACCAGACAATGAAAACCCTCCAAGGAGGTTGTTGTTTAAAGATATGGCCAAATTGACCATAGCTATACGTTCACTCCAGCCCAACTCTGCGATCAGAAATGAATTTCTCAAGCTAAGATATCCCGAAGCTATCGGAGATCTAATTTTATCTACTCCTGGTCTAAATGTAGATGTAACAGCTCGTACTCTTCTACAACATCCTGAGCTGCTATCACAGGTTGGAAATAGTTTGGCAATTAAAGCTCTTGTAGAATATCATCCTGCTCTGGCAGCAGCTATGCTTCAGATTGCCAACGAAGTAAGTACCTATACTGAAGTGGAAGTAATTTGAATGATTGCTCTTATAATTATTTATTACATCAATAATAATAATATTCTAATATAATTGTAATTGTAAATATATGAAATTCATAAAAGTTCTTGTCATTGGGGTTTGTCCGTAAGTGAAATTTACTTTTTCAATTATAGGTACCTATATACTTACATGCAATTAATAAGTATGTAAATATGATAATATTAGAAAATCAATAAAAAAATTATATATGCATTTCATAGTAGGTGTGATAAAAGTTTTTTTTACTTATATAAATATATATATATATATTCTATATAGAGTGGAGATAGACTTTTTTTTAATGTTACTAAAACCTGCCTAGAAATGATAAGTATTTAGACAAATTTTGGTTTCAATCGATTGGAATTAAGTCAGTATTTAGTAAAAGGCTAAATTCATATATTTATGATTAAATGTATTATTTATAGTATTACAGATATTTTCTTCATATCGTCCAACATTTTAATTTATTTATATTTATGTGAATAGACTTTAGAAATTCGAGCAGTAGGAATTGAAAATAATCCGCGCAACACTGTAGCTTTGCAAAATCCTGTGCAAAACAATGTTAATACCAGTGACGAAGAGGATATGGATGTTTCAATGCAATCTACTTCATCTGAGGACAATACCTTACCTGTAGTTAATGAAATTACTACTGAACAGTTGGCTTCGGCACTAGCTAATGTTATACCACCGCAACCACAGCCAAGTACTAGTGGTACAAGCACGTCTGCAACTCAAGTTGGTACAGTAGTTCATGGAACACCGCGTTCCCAAACTGATGTGGATAGCCAATTACAATTAATGAGAGATATGGGTTTGACCAACGACTCAGTTAATCGTGAAGCCTTGGAACACATGGGTAACTTGGAAGCTGCTATTGATTTAGTAATGAGTGGTTACAAAATGTCAGAAAATAATCAACAAAATAATCAATAGATCATTATATTATAATGTTAAAAGTATAAATAGTATATTTTTATTATATTACTTATATTTATATATTTATAATAATACATTAAAATAAGTTCAATTATATAATAAAATCAAAGTATCTTTCAGTTATGTTTAAATTCAACTTAATATTTTAATAAATTATTTGTACCTTTTAAACACATTTTTTTTTAAATAATATTGTCTTCAAATTGATTACATATATTATTTATAACAGGTATATTATACATACATAAATTATAGTTTTTGATATACATTTTGTATTAAACTCTGAGCAAAGTAAAAAATATATTGGTATTATATGGTTTCATTTTACGGATGTATGTACATTTTTGGGTAGGAGAGATTTTTTAGTAGAGCTATTTATTATTTATTTAGCTATCTGATGGATAATTTTATCAATGTAATATTGAGAGTTAGTATTTTTATTTTGCCAGTGCTTTTCTGATATTTAAAGGAAATCTAACAAAATTGTACAAAAACATGTATGACTAAATTGATTTTTATCATTTAGGTTATAATGCTACAAACTTATAATATGTACCAAATATTTATTGTAAAAGCTAGTACTTCTTAATAATTATAGAATGATCTTGGTAAATGTCTGAATTTCAAACTTTTATAGATTTATTTTGGAGATTTACAAAACAATTGACGATCAAACACCAAATAATTATATTATAATTTAGGCTTTTACTAGCAAGTTTTAGATATAAATAAATAATTATTAATCACCACAACATAGATATTGGTATTGAAATTATAATTTTTTTTTTTATTGAAATTTGAGTTATATTAAATATTTTAGATTAATTATATTATAATTGTTAGATAATTAACACTAACATGAAAATTTTATACTATAAATGTATAATATTGTTTTATAATAGGTATACATGCTAAATCATAAGTTTATAATACCTACATTATGATTAGCTACTATGTACAAGATTATATATTTATCTAGGTACCTACCCAATATGTGATACAAATAAATATACTATTAATTTGAACAATTTTTGTTTTTCCCACAATTAGATACTCGAATTTCCAAATTACCTTCATTTAGTAATCATCCATACATCGATATGTAATAGATAACTTGAATTTTTTAATGTAAAATTTATGTTACTGACCTGGCAAAAATACATTTTAGAGTTTCTTCAATTTCCTCATGCTCTTGTATATATTTCTATTTATACCAATGCATTATGTCAAATAGATAGTAAATAAAAATTTAAAAAAATGTAGTTTATACAATTATCAAAAATGCACTAAAAAAATCATAAAGAACTAGTATATTAAACATTTTTAAATTTAAAAATGCGTTTTAAATAAATCCATTTAAAAAGATTACGAAATATAGGTACAATTATTTGTATAAAATATTTTTAAAAGACAGAAATATTAATAAAAAATATATATATGTACCTATATAAAAGCAATGAAAGAGAAAAATACACATGAAAAGTCAAAAATAGGTCATGAAAATCAAAAATGTCGAAAAAGTATCATGGTTCTAGTTATCATTTGAAATATTAATTTGAGTTTTTAAGAATAATTTGCATGAAATATACAAAAATACTATGAATATTATTACTAATAAATTACTAAAACAGTATATTTAGAATAATTACAAATTAAATTTTTGATTTTATATATAATATAAGGAATAAATGGGATTTAAGTTTAACGGTTATAATAATAAAATTATACCTATCAACCTCAAAAAAAATATTTAGGTGTGAGTATGATTACAATCTCTAAACTAGTCATGTCACTGAATAATAATATAAAAAAACCGATACCCATACCAGAATTTGATTTGATGACTTTTTATGATTTCATCTGTGAAGCTATACAAAGTTCCACGAAGATCTGACAAATGTAATAACTTTCGTTCTGTTACATATTTTTAAAGTTTTTTTTGGGGGGGGGGGGGGATTATTACTAGAACTCTGTGCTATAATTTTTATATTTTTTATTTTTTTTTTACAACTAAAAATAATTTAAATTTTCTTTTATAATCCAAGATAGCCATTTTATAAATTAGTTTTTAAAAAAAAATATTGGTGCTTAAAACTTAATTAGGTTTTATCACCATTAATTTTTAAACAATTATTAAAGTTTGTTAAAATTCAAATTTATTTCTTGTTAATCAAAACTACAGCGATATACAAAATTATGAATAACTAAAAGTTGATAAAAATATTATGATATTAAGAATGACATTTTTTCTTAGAAAAATTTAATTAAAATTATTTAGTACCTAGTGGCTATTTATCATTAATGAAAAAAAATTTTAGTTAACTTCAAAAAACTGTAGAAAATCTACGATATAATAAATAAACATTTCCAACACCAACATTTTTTTTTAAAATTAATTTATAAAATGGCCATCTTGGATAAATTTTTAGTTCTAAAAAAAAGTATAAAAATTATAGCGCAGAATTCTATTAATTATTAAAAAAAAAAAACTTAAAAGTATAAAACAGAAGTTATTGCATTTGTCAGATCTTCGTGGGACATCTGTATACCACATTCCCTTACAACAACCTAGACTCAATCACAAATCGCATTTTAACTCTTTTCTATCATTGTTATTCTTATTCAAATATGTAACAAAATACTTGGAAAAATACAAAAAGTCGATAGCTCTGCAGATGTCGGTCCTACGACACGTGTCAGAACTTGTACAGCAAGGAACATCCAACATTGGAAAATAAAAATTATATATAATTACATGTGTATATATATCATTTATATTTTTACAAGACTACAAAATCAAATAATTCGAGACCTCAAGAGTAAAACACCGCTGTACCACACTTAATAATAATAAACAATATATATTTAATTGAAAATATATGTTTAACTTTTGTAATTTTCAATTTTGATTAAATAGATTTTACAATTTGCACTCACGTACCTATATGTTATTTACCACTAAGTTTACTTGGGTATAGACGTTTTACATAGGTACTGAGTAATCAGATGTACACATATGCTTAAATATTATTACAACAATCAATTTTATCTCTATATACGTTTTTGCTCTTCAAACTAATAATATTCAAAGATAAAAAAATTTACCAACTACATAAATAATTATGGCAAAAGTTGATATGTAGTTACATTCAGTTCTTAAACCGATAGTGTAATAAAATTTATTTCATTTCAGTTGTATTTTATCATCTTTGTATGTAGAAATAATAAAAAATACGAGAAAAATTGTATGACTATTTTGTACAACATTCAGATATCCAAAATTGCAAATAGTATTATATTAAAACTGCACCTAATACTCGGGTAATGTATAACCCACGCAATACATCTTGACCACTGGCTAACGTCACATCTTTGGGGTTCGAAAACTCGTGCATATACAGCTTAAAATTGCACGACTACCCCCTACGTGGGTTCAGTCAATCTGGAAAAATAAACAACAGCTGAATGCAGTTAGGTCGCAAATGTTTAAAATGAACCACGCATTTTATATAATTCTAATTAGTGAGTTCTATTACTCATCAGTACAATATCATGTACAAATAAATAAAATTATACTAGGTACATTAATTATTTTACATATGAATAGTACATATAATTTAACAATACCTTTATATTATTAATTGTATATTTTAAAATTTGTATAATAAAATAATATTAAGGTCTTCCGAGGATGTCGTACACATGGTTTTCAAGGGATCCTGTACAGGTAATTTTAAAGAATTTTTTAGAAAAATGAAACAATTTAAAAATAGTCGTGTCAATATCATTAATTATTATCGTGTAATTACGATATTTGTTGAAAAAAAAACATGTTAACGCATCTTTTATTTTTAATCAACTTGAGATTATCGTAGAAAATTGAAATAAAAAATAAATTATAGAGAACAAAATTATCTAGCGTCCTACATGGCCAATTTTTGATATGTGCATTTTTATACGTTTTATGAATTGTTAAAAATTTATATTTTTTTAAATAACTAACTTTTTAAAAATAAAACTTAAAAAAATGAATATATCAAAAATGGGCTACTTATGACACTAGACAATATTATTAGCTATAATTTGTTTTTTATTTTGTATTTCTAACATGTATGTAAGTTGATAAAAATGAAAAATTCTATACAAGTTTTTCATTGAAAATGTGTAGGTATGATGTCCTAACCAACACAGCAACTTTGGACTTTGTCAATATCAGGGATGAGCACTTTGCAAAGTGTCCATTTACTGCATTTTGTCTATAATGTATAATATGTAGAAAACAAAATTGGTAATTATCACCTAAATAGAGTCTACTACTTAAGGATTTGATTGGTAGCTATGACAATGATAGACAGTAGACAATTTTTCTGTGAAAAGTATAAATGTTACATATATTTAAAATTAAACTTAAAACACAATGTACCTAATTACATTTTAAATAATTTGAAAAAAGAAAATCAATATTATTAACATATTTTAAAACAAAACAAAAACATTAGTATATTTTTACATTCAAAATGATTATGTTCACAAAAAACAAAGTATGAAATAATAAATTAATTAATAATTTAAATAAGAATTAAAAATAATAATTAGAATAGTGCAATTGTAAAACAACAAATTATTCATCATCATCAATATAAGTGTCAGGACACAGCCCATAAATCTCAAACGTATTCATAAATCGGACTTTATTCATAAATCTATATGTAGCATTGTTGAATACTTCTTGAAATATTTGTCCATCAGATACCATAAATAATAATTTAATTTTACATAAAACTTTTTCGGCAATTTTTCGAATATTTTCAGTCTGCTTTTCTTTTATTTTATATTGAAGATGTGCTCTTCTGCCTGCATTACCATTTGGTTTGCTAATTTCACCGACATACTTGGTCACTTTTTGAATAGTATCCAATAATGATGGATTTTTTAAAAACATTAGAGAATGTAGTTTAAATGTTTCCATGTGTTCTAAAGTCTTAAATGCCAAATCTAAATCAGGATTATTAATTTGCAAAGATAACCGCAATTGTTTATCATGTTCTATATAACGTATTTCGGTTTTCAAAAAGTCTCGTTTTCTCTTGTTAGCTGATAAAAACTGATCTGAAAACGAAAACAAATTATTTATTAATATGAGTATAAAAATGGAGTAGGTAACATTTTATTGAACATTCTTCGAATACAAATTTATTAAAAATGAACTTTTCATAATTTATTTGAATCAACTAATAATTATTATTTTTATATCTATTACCAAAAACCATTATTTAGAGCTTTAAAAATTTTCCTAGGTAAACGTAAAAATGTTTGCACTAGTTGATATAGCTATTTTATATTTATCTATCCTATAGGCCAAGGATGGACAACTGGAGACTCGTGGGCTACATCCGGCCGGCCGGCTGTCCCTTTTTATCTGGGTCGGACTATCTTTTCACATTTTTATAATCGAAAATTTTAATACAATTTAAAATATTTTACAAATGTAGTAAAAGTGGCTAGGTAAATTATATCTTAGAGACATTTTCAATAATAAAACATATAAAACTTAAATATTCATTCATATCATAGACATAAAATATATATTAATAAATTTGTTTCATATGCTAAGAATACCTAAACGGTTTCCTCATGTCTGTCGTAGAAGTCGACTAATTGAGGTTGCGTCAGGTCGACAGCCGGCATGTCAAAAAAACTTGTCAAAAAAGTATGAGAAGTCTTAAAAAGAATATAGGCGAGTTTTCCCATTCCGGATGTTCGCGGGGAAAACAAAATTGCGTACTTGGGTGTGGAGATAGCCTAAGAGACCAAGTGACCAGTATCAGCCTGACAGCGGCTGCGGTAGCTGTTCCATCAGTTATATGTGCGGGTCTAGCCAACGGCCGTGATGTCGATGGTGTAGGGAAAGCACTAAAGTGTTTTGGGTTAGATTCGCACTTGAGTACGCAGGATAGGTTCAAAGTGCGAGTAGGTACGTGGAATGTAGGAACATTGACAGGTAGGAGTAGGGAGTTAGCAGAAGTTTTGAAGAGGAGGAATGTGAATATTTGTTGTGTGCAAGAAACAAAGTGGAAAGGGGAGAGAGCAAGAGAAATTGGAGAGGGGTATAAAATCATATATTCAGGAAGGACTAGTACAAGGAATGGGGTGGGAGTGATATTAGATGAAGAAATGAAAGGAAAAGTGGTAGAGGTAATTAGAAAAAGTGATAGGGTTATTATAGTGAGAGTAATATTAGAGGATAAGGTATTAAATATAGTAAGTGCGTATGCTCCACAAGTGGGATGTGAGGAAAGTCGGAAAGAGGGGTTCTGGCAAGAGATGGATGAAGTAATTCAAGGAGTACAAGGAAATGAGAATATTGTAATTGGTGAGGATATGAATGGACATGTAGGCTGTGATAGAATAGATTATGATATAGTGCATGGAGGATATAGGTATGGAGAAAGAAAAGAGGCTGGAGACAAAATACTTGACTTTGCATCAGCGTATGAATTAGCAATTGTGTGAACACTTATTTTAGAAAGAGGGAAGAGCATTATATAACTTATAAGAGTGGAGGGAACAAATCACAAATTGATTATTTTATAGAGGGGGTTTGAAACAGTGTAAGGACTGTAAAGTGATCCCTGGGGGAAGTGTGACAGCACAACATAGGTTATTGGTTATGGATATTTGGTGTAGGAAAAAGAGGGTGTACAAAAAGAAAAATATAATTAAGGAACCGAGGATTAGGTGGTGGATATGAAAAAGTATTTATAAGAAAGCTAATTGGGACAGGGATGTGGAACATGGAAGGAAATATAAACGAAATGTGGGAAAAGGTAACAGAGGGTGTTAAGAAAGTTGCTAAGGAAGTCATGGGCGTGAGTAGAGGTAATATGCCACAGGACAAGCAAACATGGTGGTGGACAGAAGAAGTACAGGAGATAATATCAAAAAAAAAATACAGTTTAAGAAATGGCAGAAAAACAGAGAGAGGGAGGATTGGGTAGAGTATAAAATTTTATCTAAAGCAGCAAAAATTGCAGTGAGTAAAGCTAAATTAAAGAAATATGATGAGTTGTATGAGAGGTTAGGAACTAAAGAAGGGGAAAAAGAAGTGTATAGGCTGGCTAAGGAAAGAGAAAAACAGTCCAGGGACTTTAAAAATGTTTGGTGTATAAAAGATGAGGATAGGAGGGTGTTAACAAAGGAAAAAGAAGTGATAAAGAGATGGAAAGACTATTTTGAGG